>CM031237.1:191446113-191571206 GCA_018340775.1 Taxus wallichiana var. yunnanensis | reverse complement strand
TCACGAAACTTTAAATTTATGCCCTTTGCCAAATTTTCTTTTGGTGGCTGGGTACGCACTTTTCCCTAGTTGCGTGAGTGCTTTGGGTGAAGGACTGCTCTGGAGGATGTGCACATTTGGATTGGTGCCTCACTTTGTGGAGACTGAGATGTATCTGCTAATGCACTGACCACTATTTTTTTTTGGATCATGTTTCCTTCTCCCTCCCTGGCTCATGGCTCTCTTAATGCTGGCCATCTGCTGGACTTTATTTTTTATTTTTAATTTCCTTCTCTTGCTTGGTTGCTTTCCTCTTGTCTTACTCTTCCTCCTCCTTGGGCACGTGTGGTTACAGCATTGACCAGCCCCCTCTTTCGATGCTCAAGATTTCATGGTGATAGATGGCACATATACCTTGGTGTTGGCTATAAACTGTCCTGGTCTTATTGTCTTGCTGCATGAAGTATTCGGTGGGGCCACGTGTGGGACAACATGTGTTGAACAGGTGCTACGGTATGTGAAATGCATATTAGTTACTATATTGTGCGTTTGACTTTCGCTGAGGAGAAGACATGAGAGATCTTAAGGAGGGTTATGTGGACATCTAACAACACATAAAAGACATCTTTGACCAAATGAAAGAACGAGACAGCTTCTCATGGATGTGATCACGGCCGTGTATAGAAGATAGGGGTTTCCTCAGGAGACAACCATACTGTTTCATTCCTGCAACGAATACGTCTCCAACCTAATGAGTTTTCTTACCAAGCGCACTCTGGCTTGTGCTAGCATCCTTCCAACTCGGCGTCAAAAGAGGAATCCTTATTTTTTTCACCTAATTTTGATCTTCATGTTTGCATGGTCTCCTTCTTATCATCGGCTATATGAGAACAACTCTGAACTTAATCCTTTATGCATGCCATTTAAGCATTTCGGTCTTATGGTTTTGGTAGCAGTGTCAGGTTTTCGCACACAAAGGAAATATTCGAGATGTGTATGTTCAATCACTCTTTTGAAATTGGTACAAAAGTGGAGATTTGGGTACTCTACCATTTAAACCTGTGGTGGTTATGAGGTTTTGGTTGATCGGTGCTTGTAGTTTGTTCAAGTTTTTAATAAGCATATGAATTGTATGTCAAACTATTTCAAAAAAATTGTCAGATGGAGTGTCATGGTTGCAAGATATGCACAAATGGATTTGTTGAGAAACTTTAGAAACAATAAAAGCATAATGGGCAAAAAATTTTAAGAGATTGAACTGTTAGTGTATTTGCACTCTGGTTGCATAATCATGGAGTTGTAGCAAGCTCGTAAATTGGTTGCAAATCATGCTCAAACTGGATTTATGAAACGGCCTTGGAAACCGTTGGTAATTAGAACTCGTCCACGTATCGCCAATCCTACTGTAAATGCTCGCCAATTCATTCCCAAGCATGGTTCATCTTCCCTTGCCTCTCATAATTATTGTGTTTTAATTATCTTTTGCAACTTAATAGAATTTTAAAATATTATGATTTTAACACCGTTAAATGTTTATTTCAACTCGTTGCAAAAACAATGAAATAACTCATGAAGTCAAAATATCCCGTTTGCATTAAAACTTGAACTTATACCTCCTTATGAGGTGATGTAGAAAACTTCCTACCCAACGTGATCGTTACAACATTGTTTTATCAACTAGATGAAATTGACTTCCCAGTAATAATGTTGATCATCTCCTGATAAATAGTTAATTTTTGTATTTTTCAGAGACTCATTAAGTACCCTTCATAACTTTGAAAATGAGATGTTAAGCTTCATTCATGTACCTTGTTATGTGAGGAGTCACCTTGACCTCTAGATTGACCCCGAATGAACATATGTGATATTTTTGATACTCTTATAGGAGCCTTGTTACACTAGGTTACATCAGTAGAAAGCTGTTAAAACTAGAAAGTTGGCTTTCGTTTTAAACTACCATTTAAAACCTGGATAGAGAAATTATTTCCCGTCTTCGCAAACCTCTAGTGTTCTTACTAGAAAATTGCATGGAAATTTTAGTTTAGGGAAAAACACTTTTCTGGATATTTTGGTGATGACATTTTGTAGGCCTCCGGTTACAGTTTGATGAGTTCAAACTAGACCAATTATGAGTTGTCGCTCCAGAAAACTTGTCTCTGTTTGAAAATGGTTTTCTAGTTCTCAGTCTCGTCGACTCTGATGAATTCTCCTTATATAGGGGAACTAGTAGGAAGTGTCTAGTTCCATGCTCATCCATCGAACGTCAATTTTGATGTGGTTTTCTAAGCCCTCAAGCTAAATTTTGTTCAATTTGCACTGGGCCAACTACAACCAGTGGCCCCGGAAAACTAGCCGCCAAACACAAGTTGTTTGCTTTTTCCCAATTCCGTCAGTTGCTATGAACTCTTGGTATATCTGGGGACATGTAGAAAGTTAAAGGTGGTGTTCTTTCTCATCCGAAGATAACTTTTGAAAGCAGTTTCTTAGCCTCTGAGCCCGTTTTGAATGTTTTGTAGCTAGTAAGAAAATATAAAAATAGGAAGCTGCGGGACCCTCGTCAGGTTGCCAAACCACAACGTGGATACTTTTGACACATGTAAATAATTTTTTAAAACTCTATAGTGTAACTGTTGTGTGAAATAGAACTTTTGACAAAATGGTGTTTTCTCTCTCTTCCCTTCTCTTTCTCTCTCCTGGGTTACAAAATGAAGTGAAATGAAATGCATTGAATACATGTCTCTAAAAATTTTCTCTCTCACTTGCAAATTGTAATTATTATTATATGTAAATGGGAAACTGAAAAATGATAATTATGTTAGATTAGGGTGGATGCCATGCCAGTAATTATCGCTGATATCATGCTCACGTGGTTTTGCAGGATGAAAGAATGATGACAAAAAGGTGATGTGTAAATTATTAATTATCATTGTAATTTAGATAGTTCATTGTTAAATGAATAAATGTATAATGTAGTCTCATGTTACAGAAGGTTATAATTGATAATTTGTTGATATGTATGAAATGCTAGTTTCAAGGACATCTAGGAAATGTGCATTTAATCATAGTTCAATTTTGATTTATAGTACACCTGGTAAAAAGGTTTGATATTTATATAAGGTAAATGAATCTGAAGTAATATCTTGTAGTGCGTATTTAGTGTTCAATAAATGATTAATGAGTCATCTTGTGCATTCATACTTTGTAAATGTAATAAAGAGATTTAAACGAAACACTCCACCCCTATTCAATATCGGAGCACAACTTGGTTTCATGTGTGATACTTTTGCCCTAGAAGACATTGAAAAACGTAGAAGGAAATTAAACTCAGCACTAGATGGAACCTCCTAGTTTTAGTAAACAAGGACCCCAAATTTGGGCTTATCGTCTTAGTTAGTAGGTTGAATAACATTGTCTTTAACCTTTCTGATAAGAGTGACACAGTCAAACGGCATTTGGAGTAAGTAGAGCTAACTCCTCCTTCGTACCCTAGTGGATTACCTTGTCATCCGAAGATAGATTTAAATTTAAATTTCTTCATCGAGTGAAATCCCTGTTGGATCCAGATGAAATAGATGGAGGTTGTGACTTAATTGTTCTAGGTCTTACACCCTTGTTAATGAACCCCTTCTCTCTGCTCAACTAAATGTGTTACCTTGATTTCTCTCAACATAACACCTTGGTCCTTTCTGGAAGGTGGTTAAGCATAAATTGGCCCTCTCACTTAAAACTCATATTTAGTTGAGGGGTAGACCCTTAGGTGAAGTTGGAATTAATCTAAACCTCGGTTGATTTTGGATGTTTGCTTAAGGTTCATGTGTAGCTTCAAGTCTCCTAATCATGTATGTCTTCAAGAGGTTAGGAAAACATTTCATAACTCCTTTTACAAGACAATGCTAATGATAAGACCATATTGTGACATAGAAAATAAAGCATACAAGAGTATAAAACGAGAGTTGAGGTTCAGAGTAATGCCACCCTTGAAGACCTTATAACTCAATTAAATATATTCTTTTGTTTCAAAGAATATGAATTGCCTTGGTGTGATCAACCTTTGAGAAAGCAAAATACTTATATAAATCACAGTTGAATTCCTTAAGTCATTGAATTGGAATAACTAGGGTAGGGAAATAACCTTACTGTGATCGATGAATGTTTTGTGGTAAAAAGCTATCTTGTATTTTAATTCTCCGTTAAATCCTAACATCGCTATATGGACACCAAGTCACATTCAATTTAGATGTAAGAGTAAGAAGGTAGACATTGAATATATGTTCGAGAAGAATATTCTTAACATAAGGTCAAGATAATTAAGTACTTTATATGCTTTTTGAATTATGACAAATAAGAATGCAAGTTATGGAAATTTTTGTAAAGAATAAGAAGTCAACTTAAAATGGCCGAGCTGTAAATTAAATGTGGAATGAACTTAAAGTTTTGTAGATGGAAAAAGGAAAAATTTATCCTTGCTCAATAATGTCCTTAGAATGTTAATCATAACTAAAATACAATTAAAGAAATTATGTGTTTTGGGTTCGCCATTCCTGAAGTCATTTTTCTTATGGTAGGGTCCTTACTAGTAACCACTCATTGAGAAAAGTGTGGCATCGACATGCTTATGTTGTTTTCATGTGTTTGTGTGAGTCGATGACTTATGTGATTGTCGTATGTGAGTCAAGTTTATGTACTTGGAGTCCTTGCTGTGTCGTGTGTGTGGTGAGCAATGTAAGTAAAAAAAAATTACCAGTTATTTTACTATTGTAATTGGGTGTGTAAAATGTGAGCACTACACTGCTGAGGGGACTTCGTCTAATTTTATAGAAGAAATCCAACTTCATTTGACTTATGTCTATGGAATCACATGGTTTAAAAAAAAATTAATGATGGAGGTAGTGTCGAATATGGAAGAACGAAAATTATATACGTACCGTATTTTTATTTCAAGTTCAAAAATGTCTAACAAATCTCTAAGATTGTTACCCAAGTTATCAAAATGTCAGGAGTTAATGTACTCTCCACATCTATTTGTGGGCACTTTTCTTTCAAAAGATGAAATCATACATTTTATGCTCTCCCGCATCTATTTGGCACAAACAAATTGGTGGACCACCCGAACAAGGAAAAGTGTAAGTGAATGGATGTTCCTATAATGAGGTGTAATGCAAACAATAAAAGGAACCTCCAAAATTGCTTATGGAATGTTTAGTGTTCTTACAGGCACCACAGCCACGGTTAACATGCGTAATGTCTACTTTGAATATTGCTCCACCTCATAAGAGTTCCACTCAAAATTGATAAGCACTATTTGTTTAATGACTATTTCACGAGTTAGTGTTCCATATTTTCTTATGTAACTGACGTATTTTTTTTAATATTTAAAGTTGTCAAATTTAATGTGACCGTTAGAATATCTAGTCAAATTTATATTTAGTATAGGATATCATCTTCCCGTTTAACATCACCGTCAATCTCACGTAAACTGATTGGGCGCTAAATATTCACGAAAATGGTAGACTAAACACACTAACAAAGAATAATGGTAGATTAACTCATGCCGATAAGAAATGGTTGGGACCCTAACAAGTTTGGCTGAAGTCTATTAAGTATATTTTTTCAAGATGCGTTATTAAGAAAATTTAGGAGTCATTTTCTATATACTTGATCTTATGAATTACTTATGTTTTAAGGAATAAAGCTGAAAAATTAAATACAAAATTATAAGAATGGCAAGTCAATAAACTAACTAAAACTCGAACAATAGGAAAGACTTTCAACACTAACAAACCCCACCTTTCAAGCAACGGTTATTCATCTAATGTGCACACTTCCAAAGTTTATATTTTTCCATTGTAAATTTTAGAAATTTACAATAATTACAACTTTTGTCAACCAAAAATATTTGCGAGGTCTATGCAGTAATTTTTTAAAATAAGTGTTAATGAGAAAATTTAGGAGATTTTTCCATTTATATCTTGTGAACTTCATATTTTTAAAGATTAGAATTGAAAAAATTAAACGAAATATTATAAGAATGGAAATTCAATGAACTAAAAGAAACTTGAACAATAGGGAAGGCCTCCAACCCCACATTTTGAGCAAGGGGTAGTCATCTAAAACACACCATTACAAACTTTATAATCTCCCACTGCAAATTTTACAAATTCACAAAAAATCATAACTTAAATTGTCAAACTAAAATGTTTGAAGTCTATGCAGTCACTTATCGATCTTTGTTTAGTAGGTTTTATTGATAAAATTTAGGACTCTTTTCCATTCATTTAGTCGTGAGCCTTGCATACTTTTTGAATTTTGCTTTGTGGTAACAGGTTGTGTAACGACCCAAAAAAATCCACACACACTAAAGTATAGGATAACTTTTTTCTTTTGACTTTCTTGACACAAAACACGTCACAACATGTCGTCCCTAAGGTTTCAACTAATTCTGTGAACAACTTGATACAAGGATGACCAAAAAGACAACATGGAAACGTTCACACCCATGAAGAACAATTAACTTTTTCTACAAGATGACATAGAAGTCCAACCACATAACACACTTACAGTTAGGACATACCACAGTGAGCAATTCTTAAAGGTTATTTATTTTGATAAAACATCCTACAATTCTTGACTTGCGTTTTCAAGGAGAGTCTGGATATGATTCGTATAATTCATCTTACAAACTAAGTTTCTTTCTTATACACTGAAGAGTAATTAGCCTAAAGTCCTCTCTATTATGGAAATTATTTGTTTAATTCATTTATTTAATAAAGAAGGTAATTTAATTCCACAAGGCCATCTATCCACACTTATGCTACTAAAACTCACTCATACCCTTATTACAATATGGGTTCACATTTAGCATAATTAAGAGAGAATTACAAAGCACGTTGGAAAAGTTCGAGGAAAAAGGTCGAGTTGAATACATCTTTAAGACCTCATTAGTTATTACAAGGATTTAGATGAAGCTTGAGAATTTATCCGAATTATTACAGGTTTCACTTAGGCTTCATTGGATGATTTTTCTTTTTCTTTTTCTCTTTTTTTTTTTTTAACAATAGAAAAGAATTTACCTTTCAAACCGCTGAGAGAATAGATTGCGTGGTTTCAAAACTACTTTCCCATACTTGTTAACTCTTATTAGATTCTAACCCTAACCATTGATTTCCCTTAAGATCATTTAAGAATTCACCATAAAAAGGATAGTGTTCACTAGTTTTACTAGGGATAGCAAGTTATATAATTTTTACTTTACAAAGGATAGTTTCATCTTAGATCACTTATGGAATTACCTGTTCTCCATTAGGTCACCTCTACATTAATTTATTTTCATATAAATTTTAGTTTAACTTCTATAAGGATTAACCAACCCATTTTACTTTACTTATAACACATTATTACTAAGTCATAGCAAGATTTAACTCAACATTTATTCTCAAGGGTAAAGTTTAACAATTCTCATTTACGAAAACAACACCAGGTTACATCAATTCTTTCCAGCACAATACACAACCCAAAGGGACATACCAACTCTAAGGAACCATGCATAGGGAACAAGAGAGTACTAACATTGACCAAGGAATGCTAAACTATTCTTAGAATTTTGATAATCCATTAAGGTCACTCAACAAAGTGGTAATCCAATTTTCTTATATTTTCCATGATAGCCAAACAATCCAAGGTTTCCAAAGTTAAGACGACATAATCCACAATACATTATACTAAGACTCTGACCCTTTTCTAAAATCTCCATTGGACCTTATCAATAATTGAACACCATAAAAATAATTCATACAAAATAACTTCTCAACCGAGGTTGATGAAATTTTTACAAGTCTATCCCTCATCTACTCGCATAAGCCATCTACAACAAATTTTCCACAAGAGTCAGTTCGCGAGAACTGAGCAAGATAAGGCTACACAAAGCCACCATAACTATTATCTAACAATACCATGAAAGGAAACACTTTATTACAAGAATTGGGTCAAATATCTCAACACTAACAACACCACAAGTTATAATAAAGCCTCTACCTGTGCCAATCAAAGAAGAAAGACCTTGTACTTTAGTTATGAACAAAAGCAACGAAAGTATAACAATCATACGAGAATGGCCCTTGGCCCTATAAGAAGAAATAAAAATATAAAAGGAATGGGATTCCCCTCAAAATGCTAAATAATTACAAGATTGAAGTTTGATATACATGCCATCCATCTAAAATTATCAAAAGATACCAAAAGCATAGGCTTTAATATTAGATTTCTAAAAGACAAGAGTTGATCATCCCAACAAAGAGGAATCATGGGGTTCAAATTATTATACATAAAAATGCCGAGAATATTAGGATTTCAATCTTGTAATCAGAAAGAGTATAAGACTGAAATTTAATACACAGACACCACACAACATAAAAAGTTCTAAGCAAAGGCAAAGTATACTAGTTTCAACCATTAACTCCCAGAGATTCCCCAATCATTCAAGAAGGATCAATTCCCTTATAGACTAGTAACAACACTCGAGAGAAGAAGGAAGTTCCATCAAACAAGAGTATGCAAAATGTCGTCCAAAATTTTATATCATAGAAGGACTTATAAACCTCCTCAATAATCCTAAAGTTTGATTAATTTAAAAGAAATTATCTCTTTTCCAAAACAACAATATTTTAAGTCAACCCTTGATAACCTAACCAACCATTCAAACATAGGTACAAACATAAATCACTAAGTTTCGTTATTAAAGCAACACCTTCATTATAGATTCGTAAGACTGCGTATCGATTGCAAGACTAGTTTTCCCCAAGGTTAATAACATTCAAGGCAATTTCCATCACAAAACATTATTGTAAATATGTTCATAAAAATTGTCCAATCTTACTTAACAACATTAACATTATTAAAGGGATAAAAAACACAAGTTAAAAAACTAGAATATGCCACCAACAATCTTCCCAAGAGGGAATAAGACCAAAAGAATTCTAGTAATAGTAGGGTACTGGATTTGCACAATTAAAACATCGAACTTAGCTGATCCAAAAAGCTAGTTACGGTTCAAGATGATGGGGATGGTCAAGGTACTACTTGAGGATGGATTTAACAGCCTAGGGACAAGATTGAAGATAACGTAGGAGTCTAAACATGTGAGGTTTTAAACGCGTTGCACACAAAATTAGCTATTCTAAAAGTTTTAATACCGAATCTCTAACCCAGCTAGCCCCAAGCATTGATCACCCCGATCGTAAAACCTTTCTTTCTTGAGGTAAAAAGGGTTATCAAAGGGGTTTGAGAGAGAGATTTAATAACATATGACAAAAGACAAGGATAGACAAACTTGAGTGATAGGAAGGAGCTTCGTAGTTATCACAAGCTTACTTTAATGACAGTAAAAAACTAGCTAGAACAACATAATAAACTTGAAACTCTATCGTAGAGAAGAAGATATATACATATAAAATAAAAATGAAGGTCTATCTCTCGAGCAAGAAAAACATAACACTCAGAGGAGAGGACACATGCATGCTTTCCACTAACATACTGGTAATGATAAAATATGATACAAGAAGACAACAAGCAGAAGGGAGAGATATCCCAACAAGGCGTCCAAAAGACAACCAATTCAAGAAAATGGTGGTTTGATTTCACGATAAATTAAAAATAGCAAGGTGTAGAAATATCTTGCCTTCTCCTCCAACTTCGACAGGTCACATAGACACCACACGGACCAGCAGCAACAATCTTCAGGTCGCATCTCCCCTTTTCTACTGGCTATGGACTCAAGCTCCATTCTCGTCTATGCTTAGTCTAGGTAGAGAGCTCCAGTTTACAAGCAACATCGAATGGAAAGAACAGTGGTCTCAAGGGTTGTTAAGACTACAATATACACAAGATGGGTTTAATGGAAAATTCCTAGCACACACGTGAAAGACAGGAACAAGGCCAAACTACATAAAAAATGGGGTGCCATAGCAGGACAGAGACATCAAATGAGAACAAGGAGAAGAAATCAGACAAATGTCCCAGAAAAATAAAACAATGCACCTAGGGAGAATTATTATGCAAAACACATTGACCAGAATGATTTCGAAGGCTTCACTCTCTCCAAACTAGTTTGGAAAAACTACTCTCTGCTCACATGGCTAGGATAAAATAGTAAACTTAGGTACTAAGGAAAAAAATATGAGGAGAAAGAATAAAAGAAAACCCAATAAGTATGCGGCCTGCATCAAGAGCACCATTTGCAGGCTTCAACCACGAGCCAGGGAGGAAACAAGGAGACATCAATCCAAAAATTAAGTTTCCAGTGCATTAAAAAATGTGTTTTAGTCTGCATAAGCAAGGCACCAATAAAATACAAAAAAAGAAAATAACTCAGACTCCTTGAATGTGCACTTCCTTCCCCCAAACGTGCGCTAAAATAAGGTGTGAATAAAATATTGAAGCTAACATGGGCCAATAAAGGTAGGAGGTTTGAATTAATTGGAAGACAACTAGAGAAGAAAGACAAAAAACAAACAGTGGTCACCTCCCAATTTGCATTAGGACCAAAACAAAGAACAACACGTCTTTTCCTTACAAAAATTAATGGAAATGCAGGTTCCCATCCTCTAATACACTTCCACAACTGACCAGAATTAAATAAAACTAAAGTGTGCAACTCACAAGGAAGAAAAGATGGTGGGGGGGTTTGCGTGGTGCCTCCATACCAACAAAGTCTAAAAAAATACGCATTTCCATGAAATGGTGGGACGTCAACAAAAGTGGCCAACATGGGTGAAAGCATCCAAAATTCTCATTAATATATATATATATATATACGAGAGGAGACTTGGTCAACTCAGGTGGTAGAAATATTATTTCACCTTTAAAATGACAAATAAAACGAGTACGCAAGCAAGCCTGGTCAACCAAGGAGGAACTAAAGAGGAGTTTCAAAATGAACACAAGACAAGGACCAACCACAATGTCACAACAAGATACCCTCCTCTTTGCGTGAATCGAGGCTCGATCCATGAAGTGACCAATCCAAACAATAAAATCAATTATTGATAATTAAAAACAAATTTTATAACGAATCGACGATCAGATAATGAAGTTATCGTCAATCGATAATTAAAATAATAATATTATTACTATTGTTATTACAACTTAATACTACTTATTAATCGCATTAACAAGGACCTATATACAATCTTGAACAAAATAATAATTGCAAGAATCTACAATTCAAAAGAATAATTATTATTATGTAGATGTTCCCTCTAGCTGGTCACACCCTAACAACATCAAGTCATCATTCAAACCACCTATCAAATTTGAGAATGAGATTTTTCCTTAACAGGGTAATTGAAAAGGTGAAGCCAACAAGGATCAATAAGAGCACAACAACATTAAATGCTTAGCAACACGGTCATCTAAGAAGAAAAATAAGAATGATGAATGGGGCGATCAGTTGAAAGTAGCATTGGAGGACCTATTAGTTGCATATTTTTTTGGAGGTAACTGTAGAAAGTAAAATATAGCAATTACTCTTTGATGATGTTGGTTTTGACAATGTGTTGTTGCTATATGATAAACACAACCTTTTTTTTCCCACTTAATACATTCTATGGTCTCTTGTCTACCATGTTCATCCTTCGACACTAATATTTTGATACATTTTAAGGGTACAATGAATAATACCCATATACTAAGTGAACCTTATAGGATGTAAACTTCATTTAACATATTTTTGATCCTTGCTCATGTTTTTATAGTTTGGTTAGGAGTTTATATATCTGGTATTCACCTATATGCATGATTTTGCATCAACATATCCTCCACCTTCCGTTCGGTTCCAAATTCTCTAATGGGTGCTTTAATCCCTCTATATCATCCTTTCTTTGGTAATTTACCTTTGAAACCCTAGATAAGCAAGCTAAAACTACATCATTTGTTAACATGAAAATCATGTTTTAGTACATGGATACAGTTAATTCCAACACCTATAAATGCACCAAAGGCTCACTAACAATCATAAAGACACATCGAGAATCATTATGAAAGAAATAACTAGAGTTATAAATATTCTTACTAGGTAAATGCAACAATCTCTCTCAACCAAAAGCACTAAAACATTCCTTCTCTGAGTATTTTTACATGTGACAAATTCAACTGTTGAGAATTGTCAAAGATGTTGTCAAATATAGTTTTATTCATTCAGATATCGCATGTTAGGGCCAAAACAACATGTCTAGTTTGAGGCCTCTTTGGATTAGTGCCAATGTCAGTAGTGCACATAGGTTCTCAAAACCTAACTAGTGGTTGTTGTGGGGTTTTTCATTCATCATTGGGGTTTGAGATCTTGTTTAGAATGCTTAGAAGGATTTAGAAAATTATGCACAATTAAGATTTGAATGTGAAAAACATTTCAAGGAAGGAGCAAGCTTAAAAATATAATGACCTATAATTTGAGCAAGTCTAAGACAGTATAGTAGTTTGAAAATAGTACAAATGGTTCTAGTAGAGTTATACAATTCTTAATTCCTAGCTCAATTTCCAAGCACATTTCCCAAAATGATGTATCACTATTTTCAAATCTTTTTGTTTTCGTAGTGCACACTCTCATAAATTCCAAATCTATTTGTAAATATCGAAGTGCATTCATCCTCATTTTTTTCAAGTTCATGACTATTTTTAGTGTAAAGTTTAGTTGCTAATCTTGGTTTATTCTTGAATATTTGGGGTTTTGAAATTTGGATTTGGCTAATTTTTATTTGTTAGATTGATTGCTATTTCACCTAATTTTTTTATAAAAGTTAATTTTTGGGTTGATTTTCCTAGCATTTACAATAATAGACAAATTTTTATATTCAAATCGCCTTTACCTCATGCGGGGAAGAAAAATTTCAAGTGATTCTTGAACACCGAGTGGTCCATCAACCTCTACACTAAGTCCATATGATTCGAGATGCCTTTTGAGTGAGTTTCCTTAGTCTTGTTGATCTACAAAGTCTGAAGTTCTTTGCTCTCCTTGTTCATCTCATATGGGATGTGTGGCTACAAATTGTAATGGTCTTACTTTGGATTAGAATTCTCATCCTTGGATTCTTCATCGATTCAAATTCATAAGACCTTGTTTGTTAATCCTTATCATTTTCCATCTCTATTGATTTGTGCAAAACTGAATTTTATTCAAAAATGACGTCTCTTCTGACTAGAATCTCATGTGTTATAGTATCATAAAATCGATATCCCTTCGAATTCAACCTCCGTATCCAACCATTATACACTTCTTACTTTTGTCATCTACCTTCTTTATTTTTTCATCTGGTATATGTGCATATGCTCAGCAACCAAAATTTCTTAAATCATTGACACTTGGCTTGCTTCCATGCCATGCCTCATAAGGCATCTTATTATGCAATGTAGCAGTTGGCAACCTATTTTCTATATATGTTGCACTGGAGACTGCTTCAGCCCATAAAACAATTGATAATCCACTACTCTTAAGCATGCATTTAGCACTTTCAACAAGAGTCCTATTCCTTCTTTCAAGGACACCATTCTATTGTAGTGAATAAGGAATAATATACTCAAGTTTTATGCCTTCTTTTGCACATAAAATTTTGAAAGCATTTGAGGTATATTCACCCCCATTATCACATCTGAGTCATATCAAAGGTTTTCCTAACAGCTTCTCACCAAATGCTTTAAAAACCATAAACATCTCTAATGCACATGATTTATTTTTGATAAAGTAAACCAAGCTCGTTCTAGAATAATCATCAATAAAGCTAATAAAATACCTTACCCCATTGTGTGACATTGTTTGCATTCCAGCGTAAACATCTGAATGTACAAGTTCCATTTGCTCCTTAGCTCATGTTGCTCCTTTATTTGGGAAGGGGAATCATTGTTTCTTTCCTAAACAATAGCCTTCACACACTCCCGATTCAATTGGTAGAGGAAAATCAAAATCTTCCACAAGCTGCTTTGATTTTAATATTCAAAGCGAATGAGGATTTGCATGTCTGAATCTATGATGGTGAAGAACTCGAATCAAATATTTCATTAATTTTTTTTGTTAACACCACATTAGGTACTGTTGCACATAACTTGTACAAATTGCCATCTTTGATTCCGGTAGAAAAAATTACACCTTCAACATCCTTGAGGACACATTTCTTGTTGTCAAACTATACAATTATGCCAGCATTGGTAGTTTTCTCACTCGATAAAAGAGTTTTTAATATAGCAGGTACATACCATACATTCTCAATTTTCTTGTATCCACCATCTAGGATTTGCAATGGAATATCTCTAATTCTGATCATCTCACATTTGCTATCATCTCCAAGATTGTCAGTATTACACTTGGGTAATTCTGTATATGCCATAAATGAATTTCTCTAAGGTGTCATATGCTTTGAGTTTCTCATGAATCTAAATACCAACAATTAGAAACATCAGAACTTGGGGTTGTGACAATCGTAAACAAATTTTCTTGGTCATTGCTTGAGGTCATGTTAGCTTCATCAACATTCCTTTTCTTTACGACTTCCACCCATGTTAACCACTTTCGGCATTATTTCTTAAAATTCCCAGGGGTTCCACAATGAAAGCAATTTCCCTTATTTTTCTCCTCCTTTGTGTCTTTACCATTCTTTGAGACATTGGACTGGTAGGGATGAGATTTTTTGTTACTCTTCCTTTTTACTTTTCCCTTATATACTGTTGAAAACAGTGTTGTAGGATTCTCATCATTCATGCCCCCATCCTTCCTTCTAATTTCTTCTTGAAGTAGTGTTGCTATCATTTTTGTCAAATCCAAATTGGATTGGGTGCTTTGCACTACTACCAGTCTAGAATAGGATTCTGGAAAACTCCCAAGAAGCAACATAACAACATCTTCTTCTGCAATCACTGATCCACATGCTGCCAATTGATTTTTGAGAGATTTAAACTGATTTGTGAAATCTAATATTTTTGTGTTTCCTACATCTTTAACTGAAAAAATCTTCTTCCAAGATATAATCTTGTGCTAACATCATTTGACTCATATAACTTGATTAATTGATCCCAACCTTCCTTTGCTAATTTTTCCTCGCTTACATTTAAAAGCACATTATCACTCAAACTTAAAAGCATACGAACGAGCCCCTAGCTTCCTTTGACTCCCACTTACTAATCAAATCTACATCCTGGGTGGGTTTAGTCTTAGTCTATTCAACTATATTGAGTAGATCCCTTTTCTGCATCAACATCTTCATTTGGAGCTTCCAGAGATTAAATCCAATGCCATCAAATTGTTCTACCATCCTGTGAGGATCTCCTGCAACAAATGTGGCCATATCTCTGTCTTTAAAAATTTGATACTTTTCTATAGCAGCACTTCACCAACACTACTCTAATACCATGAAAATTATTAGCGCTCTTAAATAGAACACATAAATGTAACTGCAGGTTTTGATCTATTTCCTATTCTTATTTGCTTGCGCTATGCTAAATCAGAGAATAGAATCTTTATAGAATAACAATAAACAAAGTCTTATTCAAACTCAAACTCAAACTACACTATCTCTACTCTTGCTAGATACAAAATCCCAAATGCTAACTACAAAATACCTAAATATTAGGCTATAATTTCTACATGTATAACACTCCCACTTAGACAAATATTTTTCAACCAGCTTGTATCACATTGAATCCTTATTTGCAAAACTCAAACTTATTTCCTGGTAATGCCTTTGTCAATGCATCCACCATCATCATCTCGGTTTGCACAAGACTCCATTTTGATAGTGTTGTTCTCAAATTGTTCATGGACGAAATGGTATTGTATCCCTATATGTTTAACTCTCCCATGATACTTGAATTCTTTTTCATAGCTATGCAACTCTCTCATTTGTCACACTTTAATATTGTTGGTTGGGATTGAGTAACCTAAGTGATGTCCTACAACAATCTTCTCAACCAAATCATTTCTTTTTCATCTTGACATGCTGCTATATATTCTACTTCTGCACTACAGAGAAACAAATCGTTGTTTCTTACTTACCCATGAAATCGCACCTCCACCAAGGATAAAACAAAACCATAGAGTTGATCTTTTACTATCAACATCCCCTACCCAATCTGCATCACAATACCCAATAAGTTGTAGAGAATTTTCTAAACTCTAACTGAATCTTATTCCATGTTTAGTTGTTCCTTGTAGATATCTAAAAATTCTTTTAACTGATGCCCAATGTTGCGGTCCAGATTACCAGAATATTGGCTCACAATACTTATAGTATGTGCAATATTAGGTCTACTAGAAACAATTGCATACATTTGGCTCCCAACAACATTTTGATATGGAACCATACTCATATAACTTTCTTCTTCTTGTGTTTTGTGACACATGTCCAGTGAAAGTTTGTTTCCTACTTCCATTGGAGTACTTGCTGGCTTGCAATTTTCTATCCCAAATTTCTTGAGAATGTTCCTAATGTACCTCTCTTGGCTAAGATGGATTTTTCTCTTCTCCCTATCTCTTAAAATTTGAATTCCCAAGCAATAATGAATCTCACCATGATCATTCATCTTAAATTCTGCAGCTAATTGAGACTTAAACATGCCTAACATCTTAAAACCATTACTCATAATGATGGTGTCATCAACATATAAACTTCTTCTTTTAAGAATCCATTTAAAAATGTAGTTTTTATATCTAGCTGATGTACATGAAGATCCAAGTTTGCTGCCATTACTTTGAAAGAATTTTGATTCATGTTATCTTGACCATAGGAGAAGAGGTGTCATGATAATCCAAACATGCATTTTGGGTGTATCCTTTTGCCACCAATCAAGCCTTGTAGTAGTCTATCGACCTATTAGACTTGTACTTTTGTTTGTATAACCACTTGCATCCAACCACTCTCCCTCCAGGTGGAAGAATCATGAGTTTCCATGTCTGATTTTTTATGAGTGATTCATATTCAACATTCTTTACTTGCCTCCAATCTATTGCATAAATACTTTTAAGTGCTTCTTGAACACTGATTGGTTCATCAACCTCTACACTAAGTGCATGTAATTCATATGACTTTTGAGTGAGTTTTCGTAGTCTTGTTGATCTACGAAGCTGCTTTGCTCTCCTTGTTCATATCCTATGGGCTGTGTGGCTACAACTTGTAATGGTCTTGCTGGAGTAGATTTCTCATCCTTGGATTCTTCATCAGATCTGAAATCGTAAGGCCTTTTTCCGAATCCTTATCATTTTCCATCTTTGTTGATTTGTGCAAAACTAAATTTTCGTCAAAAATGATGTCTCTTTTGACTAGAATTTCATGTGTTATAGGATCATAAATTCGATATCCCTTCGATTCAAACTCTATCCAACCATTATACACTTCTTGCTTTTGTCATCTAGCTTCTTTCCTTCTTCATCATGTATATGTGCATATGCTCTGCAACCAAAAATTCTTAAATAATTGACACTTGGCTTGCTTTGATGCCATGCCTCATAAGGTGTCTTGTTATGCAATGCAGCAATTGGCAACCTATTTTCTATATATGTTGCACTGGAGACTGCTTCAGCCCAAAAAACATTAGATAATCCACTACTCTTAAGCATGCATCTAGCACTTTCAATAAGAGTCATATTCTTTCTTTCGGTGACACCATTCTGTTGTGTGTGAATAAGGAACAGTATACACAAGTTTTATACCTTCTTTTTGCTCCTAAACTTTTGAAAGAATTTGAGGTATATTCACCCACATTATCACATCTAAGTCGTTTCAAAGGTTTTCTTGATAGCTTCTCACCAAATGCTTTAAAAACCTTAAACATCTCTAATGCACATGATTTATTTTTGATAAAGTAAACAAAGGTCATTCTAGAAGAATCATCAATAAAGGTAATAAAATACCTTGCCCCATTGTGTGACAATGTTTGTATTGCACCGCAAATAGTTGAATGTATAAGTTCCATTTGCTCCTTAGCTCATGTTGCTCCTTTCTTTGGGAAGGGGAATCTATGTTGCTTTCCTAAACAATAGCCTTCACACACTCCCAACTCAACTAGTAGATGCAAATTAAAATCTTCCACAAGCTGCTCTTATTTTAATATTCGAAACGAATGAGGATTTGCATGTCTGAATCTATTATGCCAAAGAACTGAATAAGAAATTTCATTATTTGTTGTTCTTAACACCACATCAGGTACTGCTACACATAACTTGTACAAATTTCCATCTATGATTCCCGTAGCAAAAATTACTCCTTTAACATCCTTGAGGACACATTCATTGCTGTCAAACTATACAATTATACCAGAATTGGTAATTTTTCTCACTAATAAAAGAATTTTTACTAGAGTAGGTACATACCATGCATTCTCAAATTTCTTGTATCCACCATCTCGCATTTGCAATGGAATATCTCCAATTCCGATCATCTCAAATTTTCTATCATCTCCAAGATTGACAATCTTACTCTTGGGTGCTTCTGTATATTCCATAAACCAACTTCTCTCAGGTGTCATATGTTGAGTTGCTCCTAAATATAAATAGAAACAATTAGAAACATCAGAACTTGGGGTTGTGACAACCGCAAACAAATTTTCTTGGTCATTACTTGAGGTCATGTTAGCTTTAGCAACCTTCCTTCTCTTTACCTCTTCTACCCATGCTAACCACTTTCGGCATTGTTTCTTAAAATGCCCAGGGGCTCCACAATGAAAGCAATTTCCCTTATTTTTCTCCTCCTTTGTGTCTTTACCATTCTTTGAGACATTGGACTGGGAGGGATGAAATTTTTTGTCACTCTTCCTTTTTGGTTTGCCCTTATATCTTCCTGAAAATAGTGTTGTAGGATTCTCATCATTCATGCCCCCATCCTTCCTTCTGATTTCTTCTTGAAGTAGTGCTGCTATTACTTTTGTCAAATCCAAATTGGATTGGGTGCTTAGTGCTACTACCAGTCTAGAATAGGATTCTAGCAAACTCCCAAGAAATGACATAACAATATATTATTCTGCAATCACTAATCCACATGCTGCCAATTGATTTTTGAGAGATTTAAATTGATTTGTTAAATCTGATTTTTTTGTTTTTCCTGCATCTTTAACTGAAAAAATCTTCTTCTAAGATATAATTTTGTGCTAACATCATTTGATTCATATAACTTGATTAATTGATCCCAAGCTTCCTTTACTGATTTTGCCTCACTTACATGTAAAAGCACATTATCACTCAAACTTAAAAGTATACAGGAACGAGCCCTACCTTCCTTTGACTCCCACTTACTGATCAGATCTACATCCTGGGTGGGTTTAGTCTCAATCCCTTCAACTATATTTAGTAGATCCTTGTTCAGCAACAACATATTCATTCTGAGTTTCCAAAGATTAAATCCAACGCCATCAAATCATTCTACCATCCTATGAGGATCTCCTGCAAAAAATGTGGCCATATCTTTGTCTTTAAACTTCTGATACTTCTCTGCAGCAACACTTCACCAGCACTGCTCTGATACCATGAAAATTATTAGCACTCTTAAATAGAACATAGAAATGCAACTACAGGTTTTGATCTATTTCTTATTCTTATTTTCTTGTGCTCTGCTAAATCAGAGAATACAATCTTTATAGAATAGTAGTAAACAAATTCTTATTCAAAGGTTTCAAAAGTTTATGTGCAAAAGAATGGTGTCACTGAAAGAAGGAATAGGACTCTTGTTGAAAGTGCTAGATGCATGCTTAAGAGTAGTGGATTATCTAATGTTTTTTTGGGATGGAGCAGTCTCCAGTGCAATATATATACAAAACAGGTTGCCAACTGATGCATTGCATAAGAAGATGCCTTATGAGGCATGGCATGGAAGTAAGCCAAGTGTCAATGATTTAAGAATTTTTTGTTGCATAGCATATGCACATATACCAGATGAAGAAAGAAAGAAGCTAGATGACAAAAGCAAGAAGTGTATAATGGTTGGATACAATTTGAATTCAAAGGGATATCGAATTTGTGATCCTATAACACATGAGATTCTAGTCAGAAGAGATGTCATTTTTCACAAATCAACAAAGATGGAAAATGATAAGGATTAAAAACAAGGCCTTATGATTTCGGATCTGATGAAGAATCCAAGGATGAGAATTCTACTCCAACAAGACCATTACAAGTTACAGCCACACAGCCCATACGAGATGAACAAGGAGAGCAGCAGTTTCGTAGATCAACAAGACTACGAAAACTCACTCAAAAGACATATGAATCATATGCACTTAGCGTAGAGGTTGATGAACCACTCAGTGTTCAAGAAGAACTTTCAAGTATTGATGCAGCAGATTGGAGGCAAGCAATGAATGCTGAATGTGAATTGTTCATAAAACAATCAAACATGGGAACTCACGATTCTTCCACCTGGAAGGAAAGTGGTTGGATGCAAGTGGTTATTCAAACAAAAGTACAAGTATGATGGGTCGATAGACCCCTACAAGGCTCGATTGGTGGCAAAAGGTTACACCCAAATTGTAGGTTTGGATTATCATGACACCTTTTCTCCTGTAGTCAAGATAACATCCATCAGAATTCTGTTAGCAGTGGTAGCAACCTTGGATCTTCATGTACATCAGCTAGATATAAAAACTACATTTTTAAATGGATTCTTAAAAGAAGAAGTTTATATGGAACAACCAGAAGGATACATACAAGAAGGAAAGGAGTAGTTAGTATGCAAGCTTTAGAAAACATTCTATGGAATGAAATAGTCTTCAAGAGCATGGTATGAGCATATTGATGGGTTTCTCCAAAATGAAGGATATGTAAGTTGCAATGCTGATTCAAATGTCTACATAAAGCATATTGGTGAGTCTCTAGTCATCTTAGCTTTATATGTTGATGACACCATCATTATGAGTAATGATTTTAAGATGTTAGGCATGTTTAATTCTCAATTAGCTACAAAATGTGAGTTGATGATCATGGTGAGATTCACTATTGCTTGGGCATTCAAATTTTAAGAGATAGGGAGAAGAGAAAAATCCATATTAGCCAAGAGAGGTACATTTGGAACATTCTCAAGAAATTTGAGATGGAAAATTGCAAGCCAATAAGTACTCTAATGGAAGTAGGAAACAAACTTTCACTGGACATGTGTCCCAAAACACAAGAAGAAGAAATTTATATGAGTATGGTTCCATATCAAAATGTTGTTGGGAGCCTAATGTATGCAATGGTTTCTAGAAGACCTGATATTGCACATGTTGTAAGTATTGTGAGTCAATATTCCAGCAATCCTGGACCACAACATCGGGCAACAGTTAAATTTTTTTAGATATCTACAAGGAACAACTAAACATGGAATAAGATTCAGTGGGAGTTCAGAAAAATCTCTGCAACTTACTGGATATTGTGATGCAGATTGGGCAGGGGATGTTGATAGTAAAAGATCAACTTCAGGGTTCTATTTTATCCTTGGTGGAGGTGCAATTTCATGGGCAAGAAAGAAACAACGATCTGTTTCTCTCTCCAGTGCAGAAGCAAAATATATAGCAGCATGTCAAGCTGCAAAAGAATTGATTTGGTTGAGAAGATTGTTGCAGGACATCGAGGTTACTCAATCCCAACCAACAATATTAAAGTGTGACAACCAAAGTTGCATAGCCATGACAAAGAATTCGAAGTATCATGGGAGAGTTAAACATATAGGGATACAATACCATTTCATCCGTGAACAAATTGAGAACAACACTATCAAAATGGAGTACTGTGCAACTGAGATGATGGTGGTGGATGCATTGACAAAGGCATTACCAAGAAATAAGTTTGAGTTTTGCAAAGAAGGATTCGATGTGATACAAGCTGGTTGACAAATATTTGGCTAAGTGGGAGTGTTAGACATGCAGAAATTATAGCCTAATATTTAGGGATTCTGTAGTTAGCATTTAGGATTCTGTAGCTAGCATTTAGGGAAGTTATTTTGTAATTGACAACACATTAGATGATATGTGTACGTGTTGGCATATGTTGTCCATCTGTAGGATGAAGAGAAGAGATAGGGTAGTTTGAGTTTGAGTTTGAATAAGACTTTGTTTATTGTTATTCTATAAAGATTGTATTCTCTGATTTAGCAGAGCACAAGAAAATAAGAATAAGAAATAGATCAAAACCTGCAGTTGCATTTCTGTGTTCTGTTTAAGAGTGCTAATAATTTTCAACGTCTTCTTCTGGATGTAGGTTTCACAACAAAATTTAGTCAAATCAGTAGTAAAAAGACTCCTTGCACTGCAGATTTAGAGCACCACGGATAGGTTTATGGTTTTTGAAGACACGTACATGCTCCAATTAATAGGTTTCTGTGCCACTATATGCCAAAAAAAACAACAAAAATCCACACGTCCTCCTCAAATGATTTCCACACCAAAATCGGCATGTCTCAGATCGTTCGAGGAGGTCACAAGTTTGTTTGTTTGTTGCTAAGAAGGTCCCAATTAAACTTGAAACAGGTCGTGGCCAATGCTCTACTCAGCCCTCACGTCTTCACGAAGGTCCAAGTTGTAATTATAAACACCAAAGCTGTAGAATGCTCGCTCTGATACCAGATTAAAGTAGAATAACTTGCAATGCATATTATTGATAGACAAAATTGTCTTGACAGGCGGGTGTGCAGCTGGCATGTGAGAGACAAGTGTATAGAGAGAAATGTGATAATTGATAGTGGACTATGTGATAACCAATGCTGGACTAAGTCGATGGTGGACTTAATATTACTATAGGGTAGGCTAGGTAAACTATGTTTTACATGAGGACGCTTCTGATAGTTCCTATCAACAAAAACCAATCTATCTTACCGTCGCTTTCCATCTAAAGGATTTCAAAGATCATTTATTTTGTATTCATGCTTGTAGAACGTTCTAGGTTTTCATTTGTTGTAGCTGCTTGTAATGCCTCCATTTATTATTAAGAAAATGGAATGCTATTAGTTTTTTTTTTTTAAGAAGAGTGTGAACTGACAGGCAGTTTTGTGTCAGTGCGCAGCAAGTGAAGACACTCATCCTCCTTTTTTTTTTGGAAACCTGTTATTCCCTTTCACAATAATTCACACACTTTAATTTTGCCTCCAACTGTTTACCTCATGAAACTTTAAATTTGTCTGCTCTGCAAATTTTCTTTTGGTGGCTGGGTACGCACTTTTCCCTAGTTGCGTGGTGCTTTGGGTGAAGGACTGCTCTGGAGGATGTGCACATTTGGATTGGTGCCTCACTTTGTGTAGACTGAGATGTATCTGCTAATGCACTGACCACTATTTTTTTTGGATCATGTTTCCTTCTCCCTCCCTGGCTCATGGCTCTCTTAATGCTGGCCATCTGCTGGACTTTATTTATTTTTTTTTTTATTTCCTTCTCCTGCTTGGTCGCTTTCCTCTTGTCTTACTCTTCCTCCTCCTTGGGCATGTGTGGTTGCAGCATTGACCAGCCCCTCTTCGATGCTCAAGATTTCACGGTGGTAGATGGCGCATATACCTTGGTGTTGGCTATAAACTGTCCTGGTCTTATTGTCTGGCTACGTGAAGTATTCTGGTGGAGCCGCGTGTGGGACAACATGTGTTGAATAGGTGCTACGGTGTGTGAAATGCATATTAGTTGCTATATTGTGAGTTCGACTTCCGCTGAGGAGAAGAGATGAGAGATCTTAAGGAGGGTTGTGTGGACATCTAACAACACATAAAAGACATGTTTGACCAAATGAAAGAACGAGACAGACTTCTCATGGATGTGATCATAGCCGTGTATAGAAGATAGGGGTTTCCTCAGGAGACAACCATACTGTTTCATTCCTGCAACGAATAGGTCTCCAACCTAATGAGTTTTCTTACCAAGCGCACTCCTGGCTTGTGCTAGCATCCTTCCAACCTGTGTCAAAAGAGGAATCCTTGTTTGTTTTCACCTAATTTTGATCTTCATGTTTGCATGGTCTCCTTCTTATCATCGGCTATATGAGAACAACTTTGAACTTAATCCTTTATGCGTGCCATTTAAGCATTTCAGGTCTTATGGTTTTAGTAGCGGAGTTGCACACCCAAAGGAAATATTCGGATGTGTATGTTCAATCACTCTTTTGAAATTGGTACAAAACTGAGATTTGGGCACTCTACCATTTAAACCTGTGGTGGTTATGAGGTTTTGGTTAATTGGTGCTTGTAGTTTGTTCAAGTTTTTAATAAGCATATGAATCGTATGTCAAACTATTTCAAAAAAATTGTCGGATGGAGTGTCATGGTTGCAAGATATGCACAAATGGATTTGTTGAGAAACTTTAGAAACAATAAAAGCATAATGGGCAAATTTTTTTAAGAGATTGAACTATTAGTGTATTTGCACTCTTGTTGCATAATCATGGAGCTATAGCGAGCTCGTAAATTGTTGCAAATCATTCTCAAACCGGATTTCTGAACGGCCTTGAAACCGCTGGTAATTAGAACTCGTCCACATATCGCCAATCCTCGTAAACACTCACCAATTCATTCCCAAGCATGGTTCATCTTCCTTGCCTCTCATAATTATTGTGTTTTAATTATCTTTTGCAACTTAATAGAATTTTAAAATATTATGATTTTAACACCGTTAAATGTTTATTTCAACTCGTTGCAAAAACAATGAAATAACTCACGAAGTCAAAATAACCCGTTTGCATTAAAACTTGAACTTCTACCCTCATTATGAGGTGATGTAGAAAACTTCCTACCCAACGTGATCGTTACAACATTGTTTTATCAACTAGATGAAATTGACTTCCCAGTAATAATGTTGATCATCTCCTGATAAATAGTTAATTTTTGTATTTTTCGGAGACTCATTAAGTACCCTTCATAACTCTGAAAATGAGATGTTAAGCTTCATTCATGTACCTTGTTATGTGAGGAGTCACCTTGACCTCTAGATTGACCCCGAATGAACATATGTGATATTTTTGACGCTCTTATAGGAGCCTTGTTACACTAGTTTACATCAGTAGAAAGCTGTTAAAACTAGAAAGTTGGCTTTCATTTTAAACTACCATTTAAAACCTGGATAGATAAATTATTTCCCGTCTTCACAAACCTCTAGTGTTCTTACTAGACAATTGCATGGAAATTTTAGTTTAGGGAAAAACATTTTTTTGGATATTTTGGCGATGACATTTCGTAGGCCTCCGGTTACAGTTTGATGAGGTCAAACTGGACCAATTTTGAGTTGTCACTCCAAAAAACTTGTCTCTGTTTGAAAATGGTTTTCTAGTTCTCGGTCCTCGTCGACTCGATGAATTCTCCTTATATAGGGGAACTAGTAGGAAGTGTCTAGTTCCATGCTCATCCATTGAACGTCATTTTTGATGTGGTTTTCTAAGCCCTCAAGTTAAATTTTATTCAATTTGCCTTTGGGCCAACTACAACCAAAGTGGCCCAGGAAAACTAGCCGCCAAACACAAGTTTTTGCTTTTTCCCAATTCCGTCAGTTGCTATGAACTCTTGGTATATCTGGGGACATGTATAAAGTTAAAGGTGGTGTGCATTCTCATCCGAAGATAACTTTTGGAAGCAGTTTCTTAGCCTCCGAGCCCGTTTTGAATGTTTTGTAGCTAGTAAGAAAATATAAAAATAGGAAGCTACGGGACCCTTGTCAGGTTGCCAAACCACCGTGGATACTTTTGACACATGTAAATAATTGTTTAAAACTATATAGTGTAACTGTTGTGTGAAATAGAACTTTTGACAAAATGGTGTTTTCTCTCTCTTCCCTTCTCTTTCTCTCTCCTGGGTTACAAAAAGAAGTGAAATGAAATGTATTGAATACATGTCTCTAATAATTTTCTCTAACTTGCAAATTGTAATTATTATTATATGTAAATGGGAAACTGAAAAATGATAATTATGTTAGATTAGGGTGGATGCCATGCCGTTGAATTATCGCTGATATCATGCTCACGTGGTTTTGCAGATGAAAGAATGACAACGAAAAGATGATGTGTAAATTATTGATTATAATTGTAATTTAGATAGTTCATTGTTAAATGAATAAATGTATAATGTAGTCTCATGTTACGAGGGTTATAATTGATAATTTGTTGATATGTATGAAATGCTAGTTTCAAGGACATCTAGGAAATGTACATTTAGTCCTAGTTCAATTTTGATTAATAGTACACTGGTAAAAAGGTTTGATATTTATATAAGGTAAATGAATCTAAAGTAATATTTTGTAGTGCGTATTTAGTGTTCAATAAATGATTAATGAGTCATCTTGTGCATTCATACTTTGTAAATGTAATAAAGAGATTTAAACGAAACACTCCACCCCTATTCAATATCGAAGCACAAATTGGTTTCATGAGTGATACTTTTTCCCTAAAAGACATTGAAAAATGTAGAAGGAAATTAAACTCAGCACTAGATGGAACCTCCTAGTTTGAGTAAACAAGGACCCAAAATTTGGGCTTATTATCTTAATTAGTAGGTTTAATGACATTGTCTTTAACCTTTACGATAAGAGCGACACAAACCAAACTCCTCCTTCATACCCTACTGGATTACCTTGTCATCCAAAGATAGATTTAAATTTAAAGTTCTTCATCGAGTGAAATCCTGTTGGATCCAGATGGCATAGATGGAGGTTGTGACTTAGTTGTTCTAGGTCTTACACCCTTGTTAATGAACCCTTCTCTCGCTCAAATTAAAATTGTTGCCTCGATTTCTCTCTGCTTTGAGGTCTATTAAGTATATTTTTTCAAGATGCGTTATTAAGAAAATTTAGGAGTCATTTTCTATACACTTGATCTTATGAATTACTTATGTTTTAAGGAATAGAGCTGAAAAATTAAATACAAAATTATAAGAATGGCAAGTCAATAAACTAACTAAAACTCGAACAATAGGAAAGACTTTCAACACTAACAAACCCCACCTTTCAAGCAACGGTTATTCATCTAATGTGCACACTTCCAAAGTTTATATTTTTCCATTGTAAATTTTAGAAATTTACAATAATCACAATTTTTGTCAACCAAAAATATTTGTGAGGTCTGTGTAGTAACTTTTTAAAATAAGTGTTAATGAGAAAATTTAGGAGATTTTTCCATTTATGTCTTGTGAACTTCATATTTTTTAAGATTAGAAATGAAAAAATTAAACGAAATATTAAAAGAATGGAAATTCAATGAACTAAAAGAAACTTGAACAATAGGGAAGGCCTCCAACCCCACATTTTGAGCAAGGGATAGTCATCTAAAACACACCATTGCAAACTTTATAATCTCCCACTGCAAATTTTACAAATTCACAAAAAATCATAACTTAAATTGTCAAACTAAAATGTTTGAAGTCTATGCAGTCACTTATCGATCTTTGTTTAGTAGGTTTTATTGATAAAATTTAGGACCCTTTTCCATTCATTTAGTCGTGAGCCTTGCATATTTTTTTGAATTTTTCTTTACGGTAATAGTTGTGTAACGACCCAAAAACTCCACACACACTAAACAACACAGTAAAGTATAGGATAACTTTTTTTTTTGACTTTCTTGACACAAAACACGTCACAACATGTCGTCACCAAGGTTTCAACTAATTCTGTGAACAACTTGATACAAGGATGACCAAAAAGACAACATGGAAACGTTCACACCCGTGAAGAACAATTAACTTTTTCTACAAGATGACATGGAAGTCCAACCACATAACACACTTACAGTTAGGAAATACCACAGTGAGCAATTCTTGAAGGTTATTTATTTTGATAAAACATCCTTCAATTCTTGACTTATGTTTTCAAGGAGACTCTGGATATGATTCGTACAATTCATCTTACAAACTAAGTTTCTTTCTTATACATTGAAGAATAATTAGCCAAAAGTCCTCTCTATTATGGAAATTATTTGTGTAATTCATTTATTTAATAAAGAAGGTAATTTAATTCCACAAGGCCATCTATCCACACTTACGCTACTAAAACTCACTCATACCCTTATTACAATATGGGTTCACATTTAGCATACTTAAGAGGAAATTACAAAGCACCTTGGAAAAAGTTAGAGGAAAAAGGTCAAGTTGAATACATCTTTAAGACCTCATTAGTTATTACCAGGATTTAGATGAAGCTTGAGAATTTATCCAGAATTATTAAAGGTTTCACTTAGGCTTCATTGGATGAGTTTTTTTTTTTTCTTTTTTATTTTTTTAACAATAGAAAACAATTTACCTTTCAAATAGATGAGAGAATAGATTGCATGGTTTCAAAACTACTTTCCCCTACTTGTTAACTCTTATTAGATTCTAACCCTAACCATTGATTTCCTTATAAAGATCATTTAAGAATTCACCATAAAAGGATAGTGTTCACTACGTTTACTAGGGATAGCAAGTTATATAATTTTTACTTTACAAAGGATAGCTTCATCTTAGATCAGTTATTGAATTACATGTTCTCCAGTAGGTCACCTTTACATTAATTTATTTGCATATAAATTTTAGTTTAACTTCTATAAGGATTAACCAACCCATTTTATTTTACTTATAACACGTTATTACTAAGTCTTAGCAAGATATAACTCAACATTTATTCTCAAGGGTAAAGTTTACCAATTCTCAGTTACGAAATCAACACCAGGTTGCACCAATTCTTTCCAGCAGAATACACAACGCAAAGGGACATACCAACTTTAAGGAACCATGCATAGGGAACAAGAGAGTACTAACATTGACCAAGGAATGCTAATCTATTCTTAGAATTTTGATAATCCATTAAGGTCACTCAACAAAGTGGTAATTCAATTAAATTTTCCATGATAGCCAAACAATCCAAGGTTTCCAAAGTTAAGACGACATAATCCACAATACATTATACTAAGACTTTGACCCTTTTCTAAAATCTCCACTGGACCTTATCAATAATTGAACACCATAAAAATAATTCATACAAAAGAACTTCTCAACTGAGGTTGATGAAAATTTTACAAGTCTATCCCTCATCTACTCGCATAAGCCATCTACAACAAATTTTCCACAAGAGTCAGTTTGCGAGAACTGAGCAAGATAAGGCTACACAAAGCCACCATAACTATTATCTAATAATACCATGAAAGGAAACACTTTATTACAAGAAGAAAGACTAACAACACCACAAGTTATAATAAAGCCTCTACCATGCCAATCAAAGAAGAAAGACCTTGTACTTCAGTTATGAACAAAAGCAATGAAAGTATAACAATCGTACGAGAATGGCCCTTGGCCCTATAAGAAGAAATAAACAATCTAAAAGGAACGAGATTCCCATCAAACTACTAAATAATTACAAGATTGAAGTTTTATATACATGCCATCCATCTAAAATTATCAAAAGGTACCAAAAGCATAGGCTTTAATATTAGATTTCTAAAAGACAAGAGTTGATCATCCCAACAAAGAGGAATCATGGGGTTCAAAGATTAACATAAAAAAGCCAAGAGTATTAGGATTTCAATCTTGTAATCAGAAAGAGTATAAGACTGAAATTTAATACACAGACACCACACAACATAAAAAGTTCTAAGCGAAGGCAAAGTATACTAGTTTCGACCATTAACTCCCAGAGATTCCCCAATCATTCAAGAAGGATCAATTCCCTTATAGGCTAGTAACAACACTCGAGAGAAGAAGGAAGTTCCATCAAACAAGAGTATGTAAAATGTCATCCAAAATTTTATATCACTAAGGACTTATAAACCTCCTCAATAATCCTAAAGTTTGGTTAATTTAAAAGAAATTACCTCTTTTCCAAAACAACAATATTTTAAGTCAACCCTTAATAACCTAGCCAACCATTCAAACATAGGTACAAACATAAATCACTAAGCTTCGTTATCAAAGCAACACCTTCTTCTATAGATGCATAAGATTGTTGATTGCAAGACAAGTTTTCCCCAAGGTTAATAACATTCAAGGCAATTTCCATCACAAAACATTAAGGTAAATATGTGCATAAAAGTTGTCCTATCTTAATTAACAACATTAACATTATTAAAGGGATAAAAAACACAAGTTAGAAAACTAGAATATGCCACCAACAATCTTCCCAAGAGGGAATAAGACCAAAACAATTCTAGTAATAGTAGGGTACTGGATTTGCACAATTAAAACATGGAACTTAGCTGATCCAAAATGCTAGTTACAGATTCAAGATGATGGGGATGGTCAATGAACTACTTGAGGATGGATTTAACACCTAGGGACAAGATTGAAGATAACGTAGAGTCTAAACATGTGAGGTTTGAAATGCGTTGCTCACAAACTCGAGTCATTCTAAAAGTTTTAATACTGAATCTCCAACCCGGTTAGCCCCAAGCATTGATCACCGTGATCCTAAAACCTTTCTTTCTCGAGGTAAAAAGGGTTATAAAAGGGTTTTGAGAGAGATATTTAATAACATATGACAAAAGACAAGGATAGATAAACTTGAGTGATAGGAATGAGCTTCGTAGTTATCACAAGCTTACTTCAATGACAAAGGTGAAAAACTAGCTAGAACAACATAATAAACTTGAAACTCTATCGTAGAAAAGAAGATATATACATATAAAATAAAAATCAAGGTCTATCTCTCAAGCAAGAAAAACATAACACTCAGAGGAGAGGACACATGCATGCTTTCCACTAACATACTGGTAATGATAAAATATGATACAAGAAAACAACAAGCGAAAGGGAGAGATATCCCAACAAGGCATCCAAAAGACAACCAATTCAAGAAAATGGTGGTTCGATTTCATGATAAGTTAAAAATAGAAAGGTGTAGAAATATCTTTCCTTCTCCTCCAACTTCGATAGGTCACATAGACACCACATGGACCAGCAGCAACAATCTTCAGGTCGCATCTCCCCTTTTCTACCGGCTGGGAACTCAAGCTCCATTCTCGTCTATGCTTAGCCCAGGTAGAGAGCTCCAGTTTACAAGAAACATCGAATGGAAAGAACAACAGATTATCGGGTTGTCTACACTACGGTATGGACAAGATGGGTTTAATGGAAAATGCCTAGCACACACGTGAAAGACAAGGACAAGGCCAGATCGCATAAAAATGGGGTTTCAGTAGTAGACAGAGACATAAAACGAGCACAAGGAGAATAAATCGGACCAATGTCCCGAGAAAAACAAAACAATGCACCCGAGGAGAAACTATTATGCAAAATGCATTGACCAGAATGATTTCGAAGGCTTCACTCCCCCCAAACTAGTTTGGAAAAACTACTCTCTGCTAATGTGGCTAGGATAAAATAGTAAACTCAGGTACCAAGGAAAAAAATATGAGGAGAAAGAATAAAAGAAAACCCAATAAGTATGCGGCTGTGTTAAGAGCACCATTTGCATGCTGCAACCACGAGCGAGGGGAGGAAACAAGGAGACATCAATCCAAAAATAGAGTTGCCAAAGTGCATTAAAAATGTGTTTTAGTCTCGCATAAGCAAGGCACCAATAAAATACAAAAAAGAAAAGAACTCGAGACTCCTTGAATTAGCATTTCCTTCCCCCAAACGTGCACTAAAATAAGGTGTGAATAAAATATTTAAAACAACATGGGCCAATAAAGGCGGAGGTTAGAATTAATTGGAAGACAACTAGAAAAGAAAGACAAAAAAAAAAAAGCGGTGGCCACCTCCCAATTTGCATTAGGACCAAAACAAAGAACAACACGTCTTCCCCTTACAAAAATTAATGGAAATGTAGGTTCCCATCCTCCAATGCACTTCCACAACTGACCACAATTAAATAAAACTAAAGTGTGCAACTCGCAAGGAAGAAAAGATGGTGGGGGGGGTTGCATGGTGCCTCCATACCAACAAAGTTCAAAAAAATACGCATTTCCATGAAATGGTGGGACGTCAACAAAAGTGGCCAACGTGGGTGAAAGCATCCAAAATTCTCATTAATTTATATATATATACGAGAGGAGACTTGGTCGACTCAAATTGGTAGAATTATTATTTCACCTTTAAAACGACAAATAAAACGATTACACAAGCAAGCCTCACAACCAAGGAGGAACTAAAGAGGAGTTTCAAAAATAAACACAAGACAAGGACCAACCACAATGTCACAACAGATACCCTCCTCTTTGCGTGAATCGAGGCTCGATCTATGAAGTGACCAATCCAAACAATAAAATCACTTATCGATAATTAACAATAAATTTTATAACAAATCGACGATCAGATAATGAAGTTATCGTCGATCGATAATTAAAATAATAATATTATTACTATTATTATTACAACTTAATACTACTTATTAATCACATTAACAAGGACCAACATACAAGCTTGACCAAAATAATAATAGCAAGAATCGACAATTCAAAAGAATAATTATTATTATGTAGATGTTCCCTCTAGCTAGTCACGCCCTAACAACATCAAGTCATCATTCAAACCACCTATCAAATTTGAGAATGAGATTTTCCTTAACAGGGTAATCGAAAAGGCGAAGCCAACACGAGATCGATAAGAGCACAACAACTATAAATGCTTAGCAACACGGTCATCTAAGAAGAAAAATAAGAATGATGAACGGGCAAGACAGATACGAGTTGAAAGTAGCATTAGAGGACCTATTAGTTGCATATTTTTTGAAGGTACTGTAGAAAGTAAAATATAGCAATTACTCTTTAATGATGTTGGTTTTGACAATGTGTTGTTGCTATATGATAAACACAACCTTTCTTTCCCACTTAATACATTCTATGGTCTCTTATCTAGCATGTTCATCCTTCAACACTAATATTTCGATACATTTTAAGGGTGCATGAGTAATACCCATATACTAAGTGAACCTTATAAGATGTAAACTTCAATTAACATATTTTTGATCCTTGCTCATGTTTTTATAGTTTGCTTAGGAGTTTATATATTTGGCATTCACATATATGCATGATTTTGCATCAACATATCCTCCACCTTCCGTTTGGTTCCAAATTCTCCGATGGGTGCTTTAATCCCTCTATATCATCCTTTCTTTGGTAATTTACCTTTGAAACCCTAGATAAGCAAGCTAAAACTACATCATTTGTTAACATGAAAATCATGTTTTAGTACATGGATACACTTAATTCCAACACCTATAGATGCACCAAAGGCTCACTAATAATCATAAAGACACATCGAGAATCATTATGAAAGAAATATCTAGAGTTATAAATATTCTTACTAGGTAAATGCAACAGTCTCTCTCAGCCAAAAGCACTAAAACATTCCTTCTCTGAGTATTTTAGCACGTGACAAATTAAAATTTTGAGCATTGTCAAAGATGTTGTCGAATATAGTTTTATTCATTCAGATATCACATGTTAGGGCCAAAACAACATGTCCGGTTTGAGGCCTCTTCGGATTAATGCCAATGTTAGTAGTTTGAAGATAGTACAAATGGTTCTAGTAGAGTTTTACAATTCTTAATTCCTAGCTCAATTTCCAAGCACATTTCCCAAAATGATGCATCACTATTTTCAAATCTTTTTGTTTTAGTAGTGCACACTCTCATAAATTCCCAATCATATGTAAATATCAAGTGCATTCATTCTCATTTTTTCAAGTTCATGACTATTTTTAGTGTAAAGTTTAGTTGCTAATCTTGGTTTATTCTTGAATATTTGGGGTTTTGAAATTTGGATTTGGCTAATTTTTATTTGTTAGATTGATTGCTATTTCACCTAAATTTGTTTGATAAAAGTTAATTTTTTGGGTTGATTTTCCTAGCATTTACAGTAATAGACAAATTTTTATATTCAAATCGCCTTTACCTCATGCAGGAAAGAAAAATTTGATGTCGTCTAGTAGTATTATTCTACCGATGAGATAGCTATTACCAGTCAACTCATTTCCTTTCAATTTGTGGCATTCTCCAAGAGTTCTAATAATAAATTTCTATTGGTTATTTTATGGTGGTCATAAATTTTACATTGACATTTTTCATACTTTAGTTACAAGTATTAATGTGTTGTTCTAATATCACATAGTTAGTGTTGGAATTTAATTAATAAGAATAACCTCCTATAACTTCCATTACATCTTTTTGTGTACTTAATTCACTAATTCATATATTTCACATAATTGAATAATGGTGTAAATAGAGAGCCCCTTCATAATACCTCACTTTTACTAATAATTTGGAAAGGCCACAAAATGATAGTTTGATTACATATAGATTTTAAAAAAATTCTCAACATATATTAGTTTATAAAAATAATATGTTTTAATTGAAGTAAAATAAACTAAAATTCCATGTATTGTAATTGTTGTTAGGTCTTTAAACAATTTTCATATGGAAAGTTATCCATACAAAAATATTGTATTGTACATTCAACATGTTTAATTGTATTCAATAAGTGCGGTAATAATTATTGTCATAAAAGTGTAAAATAATCTACGCGAATAATATATAATATGGAATGTGATTGAAAAATAAATAAATTATGGGTGTATTAATAAAAAAAGTTTTAATAATTTATGTGTGTTCTAACTTCTCTCAAATCACAAGGGATTTTATTGAAAATAATAATAATGGCATTAGAAGTATTGATTGACCAGTCCTTGCTTGATGAGATATCTTCAAATTTTGTCACCTCAGTTATAAATGCACCACACCCCCTTCTCCTTGAAATGATTCAAAAACTTAGAATGTGGTCAATATGTACTTGGTTCTAAGAATTAATATTTTTTCATAAAGTCACCCCAAACATTTTTCCCATTCCTAAATATCTTTTCAATCCAAAACCTCCATCATCAACTCTCTTCATTTTATAATGTTTCACTTGATTGATTTTAACTTTTTCCACCCATATCCTTTTACATATCCATTGCACCATTTTGAAGTGATTGTTAGTCTATGTTCATGTTTAATATTTTACAAAATACATAAACATTAAATTAGATAAAGGATGTCCCTGCCCTTGACGGAGGAGTGGAAGGTGAAAGGGAGGATTGGCTCTGCTAGGGTTTTCTCACATGATTACACTCATGTTATCCTTTTTTACCATGGTCTTATCAATCCTTTTCCTATTCTTAGTTCCATTTTTCACAGCACTTTGGGAATTTATTTTTCCCATTTTGGGCAACACAAACCCTTTAAATGGCTGCAAACAAACTAGTTGCAACATCAGTTCCACATGATGGTGAAGATGGCTCCCAAGTGCGGGAGGAAATTTGTCGCGAAAGTGTACGCCAAGGTAATGTTTTTGACTCTCCCTCAAATGTTACTATTGATATTTCTTTTGTTGATCATGTTGTGTAGTTTTATCATAACAACTATTTGGTCACCTATTTCTGTGGTCATATTCCGTATGAGTCTTATCTCCAGAATTGGATTACATCCCATTAGGAGTCTTTCAACATCCAGGTTATTAGTGTCAGGAACCTCACAAAGAGGATTTACTTTTCGTTATTCGTCGAAAATTCAACTTCTTCTTGAGCATTCCACTTATTGGTATATAGGAAACACCTTCTTGTTTTATCACGATGGAACCTTGATTTAAACCTAGCTAACCAGTCTCTCTTTAAGTTTCGATTTGGGTTTAATTTCAAGATCTTTCGTATGAGTCTTATCTCTAGAATTGGATTACATCCCATTAGGAGTCTGTCAACATCTAGGTTATTGGTGTTAGGAACCTCACCAAGAGGATTTAATTTTTTACTTTTCGTTAGCCGTCGAAAATTCAACTTCTTCTTGAGCATTCCACTTATTCGTATATAGGAAACACCTTGCTTGTTTTATCATGATGGAACCTTGATTTCAACCTAGCTAACCAGGTTTCTCTTTGAGTTCCAATTTGGGTTCAATTTCTAGATCTTCCATTACAACTATGCGCTATTTTCAACGATATTGTCCATCTGCAGCGTTCGATTTTTCATGAGCACCGACCATTTCTTTTATGCTCACCCGCACAAATGGATTTTTGTTGAGGTTGACTAAGATTATGATCTGTAGGCCACATTGACATTGAAGTTAGAAGGTTGTCTATTTCAACTAACCCAACACCTGATTTTGTAATCAAGTGTCTAATTATTGTATTCGTCATTTTCTGTTGTCCCAACATGCTAAGCCTTCCAATGTGCCAAATGTGTGTGTTTCGCAGGAAGATGATGCTAAAGGTTGGACCCAAGTTGCTAACAAAAAGGTGGCGAGTATGCCTACCTCAGCGTCTACTCAACCTCCTCCTAAGTAGCCTTCATCTCGCCAACCATCCACTTTTGTGCTTTCTAAGTATGTTCAAGCTACCCATGCCATACAAAGCCAAATAACTCTTATTCAACAGAATTCTAGGAAGATGGTTGCTCATTCATCTTCACAATGTCTCCCCTATAGTCCCTCTCTGGATTTTTTGGTGAATATTAGACCAAATGGGCATAAGAATCAATCTAACCCGATGGACCCACTTACTTCAAAACAATATGGTTTTTTGTCAAATCGCTTTGGCATTTTAAATTTGGAGGATATGCTGGAAGATGGACAAGAAGAAGAATATTCCATGTCTATATTTTCATGAATGATCTCTCTTGGAATGTTAGAGGTCTCACATAATCCTCTTGAAAATATTTTGTGAATAATTATTCTCAAATTATTGGTAATATTGATATTGTTTGTTTGCAAGAGGTTAAGATTACTTGTTTTTTGCTTGAGGCTTCCTTATCATGTATTGCACATAATTTTATACATTATTATTCCTCTCATTTGGAATGCAAAGGTGATGTTTCTATTTCTATTTCTGTGATGTTTCTATTTCTCTGTCATGGGTAAAGATTTTGACAACAAGGTGGTTTGGGTTCTTTTTAATGATAATGGGTTTTCTTTTGGTATTTTTAATCTTTAGGCCTTTAATAATGCCCCGGAAAGAATGAAGTTATGGTGATGGTTAGGAGATAATTCACCTTTTGCATAATGGTTATTCTATGGTGACTTTAATATGGTGGAACATCACAATGATAAATTGGGTCTTATGCCAATGCCATGGTGTGTTGGAGAGTCTAAAGCATGGTTTTATTTCAAAAAAAAGTGGGGCATTAAAGACCCTCTTTTTAAAAGGCAATGGGAATTTTCTTCTCAAAACTATTTTACTTGGTCCAATTTTCAAGAAGGTTTGGCGCGTGTCCTCAAATGGTTTGATCATGTCATGTTATCTCAGCACCCAGATTTTGAGTTGGATTCCAACGATCACTCTCCTGTCACCACATGGCCTAATATTATTTTATCAGATCATAGTATGATTTCCTTCATGCTTACATGGGATGGTACCTCTATTAAAACACCAAGTACATATTTTATAATATTTCCTCTTTATTGATTAATCTGGGGCTTTTGGCATACATTTCCCAATTCTGGGATATGGTGACATGTCCTTCCTATGTTGTCAGCAGTATTTCTTGGTGGAATGAAACCATTCAATGCACTTTGCCAAGTTTCTTTGCCACTTTATAAAAAAGATGGCAAGGGTCTGCAAGAAAGCTGAAGAGGCTCTCCAACTGAAGTTCCAATGCACTACTTGATTTCTCGAGTTCCAACTATTTGACACCACCATTTAGTTCTAAACTGCTAAGCATAGACATTAGCTCAAGGTTATTGAACAACATACAACCAAAGGAGCTCAGATTTAGGATCTCTTGCATTGGTTGAAGACTAGTGATAGGTCCTCAAAAGGTTTCTTCAAAATTATCAGGGCACGAAATGTCAAGGAGAAAATAAAATTTTTCTAGCTAGCTCACCCTCATATCACAAGAAATTTCTTCTAATTTTGTGGACCATTATTCCCTGGTCTTTCAAGCATAGGAGCCTTCTGTTGAAAGTGCAACAACTTTGTGCTAGTGCATGAAAGTAGGTCCATGTAAGCTTAGCCCCTATGATAGAAAACATTATGATGTTTCTCTTTCTATGGATGAACTTCATAATTCCCTTCTCTATCTTGCTGATGAAAAATCACAAGGATCGGATGGGTTTCCATGTGAATTTGACAAGGCAATGTGGCACATTGTTGGGATGGATATTTTAAACGTTTAATCGAGAAACCTTGCAATTGCAGTCTCTTTGGAACTATATCAATAAAGGTAATATCAAGTTCATCCCTAAGGATGACAACCCAAATTTTATAACCAACTGGTGGCCCATTATGCTTCTTCATGTTTCTTATAAAATTATAGCTAAGGGTTTTCCTCTTTGGGTGGCTTCTTTACTCCCAAACATTGTCCAACCTAAACAATCTGGTTTTCTCAAAGGCCATTTCATTTTGGAAAATATTATTGTTGTTTGGGAATGGTTGGAATGGGCTCGGTCCTCTCTTTAGAAGGTGGTTTTCTTAAAATAAATTTAAAAAAATCCTACGACCATATTGAGTGGCAATATCAAGTCTGCTAGAAACCATTGCATACATTAGGCTCCCAACAACATTTTGATATGGAACCATACTCATATAGCTTTCTTCTTCTTGTGTTTTGGGACACATGTCTAGTGAAAGTTTGTTTCCTACTTCCATTGGAGTACTTACTGGCTTGCAATTTTCCATCCCAAATTTCTTGAGAATGTTCCTAATGTACCTCTCTTGGCTAAGATGGATTTTTCTCTTCTCCCTATCTCTTAAAATTTGAATGCCCAAGCAATAATGAATCTCACCATGATCAATCATCATAAATTCTGTAGATAATTGAGACTTAAACATGCCTAACATCTTAAAATCATTAATCATAATGATGGTGTCATCAACTTATAAATCTAAGATGACTAGAGACTCACCAATATGCTTTATGTAGACATTCCAATCAATATTGCAATTTACATATCCTTCATTTTGCGAAAACCCATCAATACACTCATACCATGCTCTTGAAGAATGTTTGATCCATACAACATTTTCTGAAGCTTGCATACTAGCTGCTCCTTTCCTTCTTATATGTAGCCTTCTGGTTGTTCCATATAAACTTCTTCTTTTAAGAATCCATTTAAAAATGTAGTTTTTATATCTAGCTATACAAGATTTTTACCAATCCTAACAGAATTATGATGGATGTTATCTTGACTACAGGAGAAAAGGTGTCATGATAATCCAAACCTGTAATTTGGGTGTATCCTTTTGCCACCTATCGAGCCTTGTAGTGGTCTATAGACCCATCAAACTTGTACTTTTGTTTGAATAACCACTTGTATCCAACCACTCTCCTTCCAGGTGGAAGAATCGTGAGTTCCCATGTCTGATTTCTTATGAGCCATTCATATTCAACATTCATTGCTTGCCTCCAATCAGTTGCATAAATACTTTGAAGTGCTTCTTGAAAAATGAGTGGTTCATCAACCTCTACACTAAGTGCATATGATTCAGATGCCTTTTGAGTTATTTTCCATAGTCCTCTTGATCTACGAAGCTATTGCTCTCCTTGTTCATCTCCTATGGGCTGTGTGGCTGCAACTTATAATGGTCTTGCTGGAGTAGAATTCTCATCCTTAGATTCTTCATCAGATCCGAAATCATAAGGCCTTGTTTTGAATCCTTATCATTTTCCATCTCTGTTGATTTGTGCAAAACTAATTTTTTTTGTCAAAATGATGTCTCTTCTGACTAGAATCTCATGTGTTATAGGATCATAAATTCGATATCCCTTTGAATTCAAACTGTATCCAACCATTATACACTTCTTGATTTTTTCATATAGCTTCTTTCTTTCTTCATCTGGTATATGTGCATATGCTATGCAACCAAAAATTCTTAAATCATTGACACTTGGCTTGCTTCCATGCCATGCCTCATAAGGTGTCTTCTTATGCAATGCAGTAGTTGGCAACCTATTTTGTATATATGTTGCACTGGAGACTACTTCAGCCCAAAAACATTAGATAATCCACTACTCTTAAGCATGCATCTAGCACTTTCAACAAGAGTCCTATTCCTTCTTTCAGCGACACCATTCTGTTGTGGTGAATAAGGAACAATATACTCAAGTTTGATACCTTCTTTTGCACATAAAATTTTGAAAGCATTTGAGGTATATTCACCCCCATTATCACATCTGAGTCATTTCAAAGGTTTTCCTGACTGCTTCTCACCAAATGCTTTAAAAACCTTAAACATCTCTAATGCACATGATTTATTTTTGATAAAATAAACAAAGGTCATTCTAGAGGAATCATCAATAAAGGTAATAAAATACCTTGCCCCATTGTGTGACATTGTTTGCATTACACCACAAATATCTGAATGTACAAGTTCCATTTTCTCCTTAGCTCATGTTGCTCCTTTCTTTGGGAACGGGAATCTATTTTTCTTTCCTAAACAACATCCTTCACACACTCCCAACTCAACTGGTAGATGCAAATTAAAATCTTCTACAAGCTTCTTTGATTTTAATATTCAAAGCGAATGAGGATTTGCATGTCCGAATCTATGATGCCAAAGAACTGAATTAGATATTTAATTATTTGTTGTTGTTAACACCACATCAGGTATTTCTGCACATAATTTGTACAGATTTCCATCCCTGATTCCCGTAGCAACAATTACTCTTTCAACATCCTTTAGGACACATTCCTTGCTGTCAAATTGTAAAATTATGCTAGCATTGGTAATTTTTCTCATTGATAAAAGACTTTTTACTAGAGCAGGTACATACCATATGTTATGTATTTTCTTGTATCCACCATCTGGCATTTGTAATGGAATATCTCACATTTTTATCATCTCCAAGATAGTCTTACTCTTGGGTGCTTCATAAATGCCATAAACCAACTTCTCTTCGGTGTCATATCTTTGAGTTGCTCTTGAATCTAAATACATGCAAATAGAACATCATAACTTGGGGTTATAACAACCGTAAACAATTTTTCTTGGACATTGCTTTAGGTCATGTTAGCTTCAGCAACCTTTCTTTTCTTTATCTCTTTCTACGAATGCTAACTAATTTCAGAATTGTTTCTTAAAATGCCCAGGAGCTCCACAATGAAAGAAATTTCCCTTATTTTTCTTCTCCTTTGTGTCTTTACCATTCTTTGAGACACTTGATTGGGAGGGATGAGATTTTTTGTCACTCTTCCTTTTTGTTGTGCCCTTATATTCTACTGAAAAAAGTGCTATAGGATTCTCATCATTCATGCCCTCATCCTTCCTTCTGATTTCTTCTTGAAGTAGTGCTGCTATTACTTTTGTAAAATTCCAATTGGATTTGTTGCTTAGTGCTACTACCAGTCCAAAATAGGATTCTGGAAAACTCCCAAGAAGTGACATAACAACATCTTCTTCTAAGATATAATCTTGTGCTAAGAACATTTGATTCATATAGCTTGATTAATTGATCCCAAGCTTCCTTTGCAGATTTTGCATCATGTACATGTAAAAGAACATTATCACTCAAACTTAAAAGTACACAGGAACGAGCCCTACGTTCCTTTGACTCCCACTTACTAATTAGATCTACATCCTGGTGGGTTTAGTCTCATTCCCTTCAACTATATTGAGTAGATCCTTTCTCAGAAACAACATCTTCATTATGAGATTCCAGATATTAAATCCAATGCCATCAAATCGTTCTACCATCCTATGAGGATTTCTTGCAACAAATGTGGCCATATCTTTGTCTTTAAACTTTTGATACTTCTCTACAGTAGCACTTCACCAACACTACTCTGATACCATGAAAATTATTAGCACTCTTAATCGTAACACAAAATGCAGCTACATGTTTTGATCTATTTCTTATTATTATTTGCTTATGCTCACTAAATCGTAGAGTACAATCTTTATACAATAACAATAAAAGTGATTCTTATTCAAACTCAAGCTCACACTACCCTATCTCTACTCTTCATCCTACAAATGGACAACCTATCCTAGTACATACATATATCATTTAATGTGTTGTCAATTAAAAAATTACTTCCCTAAATGCTAGCTATAGAATCCTAAATTCTAAGAACAAAATGCCTAAATATTCCACTATCATTTCTGCATGTTTAACACTCCCACTTAGCCAAATATTTGTTAACCATCTTGTATCACATCGAATCCTTCTTTGCAAAACTCGGACTTATTTCTTGGTAATGCCTTTGTCAATGCATCAGCCACCATCATCTCATTGCATAAAGACTCCATTTTGATAGTGTTGTTATCAATTTGTTCACGGATGAAATGGTATTGTATCCTTATATGTTTAACTCTCCCATGATACTTCGAATTATTCATCATGGCTATACAAATTTGGATATCACACTTTAATATTGTTGGTTGGGATTGAGTAACCTCAATGTCTTGCAACAATCTTCTCAACCAAATCAATTCTTTTATAGCTTGATATGGTGCTATATATTCTACTTTTGCACAAGAGAGAAAAAATATCGTTGTTTCTTATTTTCCCATGAAACCGCACTTTACCAAGGATAAAACAAAACCCTAAAGTTGATCTTTTACTATCAACGTCCCTACCCAATCTACATCACAATACCCAGTAAGTTCCATAGAATTTTTTGAACTCCAACTGAATCTTATTCCATGTTTAGTTGTTCCTTGTAAATATAAAAAAATATTTTAACTTCTCCCTAATGTTGTGGTCTAGGATTGCTGGAATATTGGCTCATGATACTTACAACATGTGCAATATTAGGTCTACTAGAAACCATTGCATACATTAGGCTCCCAACAAAATTTTAATATGGAACCATACTCATATAAATTTCTTCTTCTTGTGTTTTGGGACATGTGTCCAGTGAAAGTTTCTTTACTACATCCATTGGAGTACTTATTGGCTTCCTATTTTCCATCCCAAATTTCTTGAGAATGTTCCTAATGTACCTCTCTTAGCTAAGATGGATTTTTCTCTTCCCCCTATCTCTTAAAATTTGAATGCCCAAGCAATAATGAATCTCACCATGATTGGTCATCTCAAATTCTGCAGCTAATTAAGACTTAAACATGCCAAATATCTTAAAATCATTACTCATAATGATGGTGTCATCAACACATAAAATTCTTCTTTTAAGAATCCATTTTAAAATGTAGTTTTGATATCTATCTAATGTAAATGAAGATCCAAGGTTACTACCACTGCTAATAGAAGTTTGATGGATGATATCTTGACTACAGGAGGAAAGGTGTCATGATAATCCAAACCTTCATTTTGGGTGTATCATTTTGCCACCAATCGAGCCTTGTAGCAGTCTATCGACCCATCAGACTTGTACTTTTGTTTGAATAACCACTTGCATCCAACCACTCTTCTTCCAGGTGGAAGAATCGTGAGTTCCCATGTCCATTTTTTTATGAGCGATTCATATTCAGCGTTCATTGCTTTCCTCCAATCTACAGCATAAAGAATTTCAAGTGCTTCTTGAACACTGAGTGGTTCATCAACCTCTACACTAAGTCCATATGATTTAGATGCCTTTTGAGTGAGTTTCCGTAGTCTTGTTGATCTACAAAGTTGCTGCTCTCCTTGTTCATCTCGTATGGGCTGTGTGGCTACAAATTGTAATGGTCTTACTAGAGTAGAATTCTCATCCTTGGATTCTTCATCAGATCCAAAATCATAAGACCTTGTTTCTGAATCCTTATCATTTTCCATCTCTGTTGATTTGTGCAAAACTGAATTTTCGTCAAAAATGACGTCTCTTCTGACTAGAATCTCATGTGTTATAGGATCATAAATTCGATATCCCTTTGAATTCAAACTGTATCCAACCATTATACACTTCTTGCTTTTTTCATCTACCTTCTTTCTTTTTTCATCTGGTATATGTGCATATGCTTAGCAACAAAAATTTCTTAAATCATTGACACTTGGCTTGCTTCCATGCCATGCCTCATAAGCCATCTTATTATGCAATGTAGCAATTGGCAACCTGTTTTCTATATATGTTGCACTGGAGACTACTTCACCAAAAAACATTAGATAATCCACTACTCTTAAGCATGCATTTATCACTTTCAAAAAGTCCTATTCCTTCTTTCAGCGACACCATTCTATTGTAGTGAATAAGGAATAATATACTCAAGTTTGATGCCTTCTTTTACACATAAAATTTTGAAAGAATTTGAGGTATATTCACCCCCATTATCACATTTGAGTCATTTCAAAGGTTTTCCTAACTGCTTCTCACCAAATGCTTTAAAAACCTTAAACATCTCTAATGCACATGATTTATTTTTGATAAAATAAACAAAGATCATTCTAGAGGAATCATCAATAAAGGTAATAAAATACCTTGCCCCATTGTGTGACATTGTTTGCATTGCACCGCAAATATTTGAATGTACAAGTTCCATTTTCTCCTTAGCTCATGTTACTCCTTTCTTTGGGAAGGTGAATCTATGTTGCTTTCCTAAACAACAGCGTTCACACACTCCCAACTCAATTGGTAGATGCAAATTAAAATATTCCACAAGCTGCTTTGATTTTAATATTCGAAGCAAATGAGGATTTGCATGTCCGAATCTATGATGCCAAAGAACTGAATCAGATATTTCATTATTTGTTGTTGTTAACACCACATTAGGTACTGTTGCACATAACTTGTACAAATTTCAATCTTTGATTCCCGTAGCAAATATTACACCTTCAAAATCCTTGAGAACACATTCCTTGTTGTCAAACTGTACAATTATGCCAGCATTGGTAGTTTTTCTCACTAATAAAAGACTTTTTACTAGAGCATGTACATACCATACATTCTCAATTTTCTTGTATCCACCATCTGGCATTTGCAATGGAATATCTCTAATTATGATCATCTCACATTTGCTATCATCTCCAAGATTGTCAATCTTACACTTGGGTGCTTCTGTATATGCCATAAACCAACTTCTCTCAGGTGTCATATGTTGAGTTGCTCCTGAATCTAAATACCAACAATTAGAAACATCAGAACTTGGGGTTGTGACAACCATGCAAACAAATTTTCTTGGTCATTGCTTGAGGTCATGTTAGCTTCAGCAACCTTCCTTTTCTTTATGACTTCCACCCATGCTAACCACTTTCGGCATTGTTTCTTAAAATGCCCAAGGGTTCCACAATGAAAGAAATTCCCCTTATTTTTCTCCTCCTTTGTGTCTTTACCATTCTTTGAGACATTGGACTGGGTAGAGATGAGATTTGTTGTCACTCTTCCTTTTTGGTTTTCCCTTATATCTTGTTGAAAACAATGTTGTAGGATTCTCATCATTCATGCCCCCATCCTTCCTTCTAATTTCTTCTTGAAGTAGTGTTGCTATTACTTTTGTCAAATCTAAATTGGATTGGGTGCTTAGCGCTACTACCAGTCTAGAATAGGATTCTGGAAAACTCCCAAGAAGTGACATAACAACATATTCTTCTGCAATCACTCATCCACATGTTGCCAATTGATTTTTGAGAGATTTAAACTGATTTGTGAAATATAATATTTTTGTGTTTTCTACTACATCTTTAACTAAAAAAATCTTCTTCTAAGATATAATCTTGTGCTAACATCATTTGATTCATATAACTTGATTAATTGATCGCATCCTTCCTTTGCTAATTTTTCCTCGCTTACATGTAAAAGCACATTATCACTCAAACTTAAAAGTATACAGGAATGAGCCCTACCTTCCTTTGACTCCCACTTATTAATCAAATCTACATCCTGGGTGGGTTTAGTCTTAGTCTATTCAACTATATTGAGTAGATCATTTTTGTACATCAACATCTTCATTCGGAGCTTCCATAGATTAAATCCAATGCCATCAAATTGTTCTACCATCTGTGAGGATCTCCTGCAAAAAATGTGGCCATATCTATGTCTTTAAACATCGATACTTTTCTACATGACAAGACTTCACCAACACTACTTTGATACCATGAAAATTATTAGTGCTCTTAAATAGAACACATAAATGTAACTACAGGTTTTGATCTATTTCTTATTCTTATTTTCTTGTGCTATGCTAAATCAAAGAATACAATCTTTAGAGAATAACAATAAACAAAGTCTTATTCACACTCAAACTCAAACTACACTATCTCTACTCTTCATCCTATAGATGGAAAACATATGCCAGCACATACACATATCATCTAATGTGTTGTCAATTACAAAATAAGTTCCCTAAATGCTAGATACAAAATCCCAAATGCTAACTACAAAATCCCTAAATATTAGGCTATAATTTCTGCATGTCTAACACTCCCACTTAGCCAAATATTTTTCAACCAACTTGTATCACATCGAATCCTTATTTGCAAAACTCAAACTTATTTCTTGGTAATGCCTTTGTCAATGCATCCACCACCATCATCTCAGTTACATAGTACTCCATTTTGATAGTGTTGTTCTCAATTTGTTCATGGATGAAATGGTATTGTATCCCTATATGTTTAACTCTCCCATGATACTTTGAATTCTTTGTCATGGCTATGCAACTCTCATTGTCACACTTTAATATTGTTGGTTGGGATTGAGTAACCTCGATGTCCTGCAACAATATTCTCAACCAAATCAATTATTTTGCATCTTGACATGCTACTATATATTCTACTTCTGCACTGGAGAGAGAAACAAATCGTTGTTTCTTACTTGCCCATGAAACTGCACCTCCACCAAGGATAAAATAGAACCATAGTTGATCTTTTACTATCAACGTCCCCTGCCCAATCTGCATCACAATACCCAATAAGTTGTAGAGAATTTTCTAAACTCTAACTGAATCTTATTCCATGTTTACTTGTTCCTTGTAGATATCTAAAAATTCTTTTAACTGCTGCCCAATGTTGCGGTTCAGGATTACTGGAATATTGGCTCACAATACTTACAGTATGTGCAATATTAGGTCTACTAGAAACAATTGCATACATTTGGCTCCCAACAACATTTTGATATGGAACCATACTCATATAACTTTCTTCTTCTTTGATAAATTTTGTTTCCTACTTCCATTGGAATACTTGCTTTGGCTTGCAATTTTCTATCCCAAATTTCTTGAGAATGTTCCTAATGTACCTCTCTTGGCTAAGATGGATTTTTCTCTTCTCCCTATCTCTTAAAATTTGAATGCCCAAGTAATAATGAATCTTACCATGATCATTCATCTTAAATTATCCATCTAATATAGACTTAAACATGCCTAACATCTTAAAATCATTACTCATAATGATGGTGTCATCAACATGTAAACTTATTCTTTTAAGAATCCATTTTAAAAATGCAGTTTTATATCTAGCTGATGTACATGAAGATCCAAGTTTGCTGCCACTGCTGAAAGAATTTTGATTCATGTTATCTTGACTATAGGAGAAAAGGTGTCATGATAATCCAAACATGCATTTTGGGTGTATCCTTTTGCCACCAATCGAGCCTTTTAGCGGTTTATCGACCTATCAAACTTGTACTTTTGTTTGTATAACCACTTGCTTCCAACCACTCTCCTTCCAGGTGGAAGAATCGTGAGATCCCATGTCTAATTTTTTATGAGTGATTCATATTCAACATTCATTGCTTTCCTCCAATCTACTGCATAAATACTTTTAAGAGCTTCTTGAACACTGATTGGTTCTTCAACCTCTACACTAAGTGCATATAATTCAGATGACTTTTGAGTGAGTTTTCGTAGTCTTGTTGATCTACGAAGCTGCTGCTCTCCTTGTTCATCTCCTATGGGTTGTGTGGCTGCAACTTGTAATGGTCTTGCTGGAGTAGAATTCTCATCCTTATATTCTTCATTACATCCGAAATCATAAGGCCTTTTTTTTTAATCCTTATCATTTTCCATCTTTGTTGATTTGTGCAAAACTGAATTTTCGTCAAAAATGACGTCTCTTTTGACTAGAATCTCATGTGTTATAGGATCATAAATTTGATATCCCTTCGAATTCAAACTGTATCCAACCATTATACACTTCTTGCTTTTGTCATCTACCTTCTTTCTTTCTTCATCATGTATATGTGCATATGCTTTGCAACCAAAAATTCTTAAATCATTTACACTTGGCTTGCTTCAATGCCATGCCTCAAAAGGTTTCTTGTTATGCAATGCAGTAATTGGAAACCTATTTTCTATATATGTTGCACTGGAGACTGCTTCAGCCCAAAAAACATTAGATAATCCACTACTCTTAAGCATGCATCTAGCACTTTCAACAAGAGTCATATTCCTTCTTTGAGTGACACCATTCTGTTGCGTGAATAAGGAACAATATACTAAAGTTTGATACCTTCTTTTGCACATAAAATTTTGAAAGCATTTGAGGTATATTCACCCCCATTATCACATCTAAGTTGTTTCAAAGGTTTTCTGACTACTTCTCACCAAATGCTTTAAAAATCTTAAACATTTCTAATGCACATGATTTATTTTTGATAAAATAAACAAAGGTCATTATAGAAGAATCATTAATAAAGGTAATAAAATACCTTGCCCCATTGTGTAACAATGTTTGTATTGCACCACAAATAGTTGAATGTATAAGTTCCATTTGCTCCTTAGCTCATGTTGCTCCTTTCTTTGGGAAGGGGAATCTATGTTGCTTTCCTAAACAACAACCTTCACACACTCCCAACTCAACTAGTAGATGAAAATTAAAATCTTCCACAAGCTGCTCTTATTTTAATATTCAAAACGAATGAGGATTTGCATGTCTGAATCTATGATGCCAAAGAACTGAATAAGAAATTTCATTATTTTTTGTTCTTAACACAACATCAGTATTACTACACATAACTTGTACAAATTGCCATCTCTGATTCCCGTAGCAAAAATTACTCCTTTAAGATCCTTGAGGACACATTCATTGCTGTCAAACTGTACAATTATGCCAGAATTGGTAATTTTGCTCACTGATAAAAGAATTTTAACTAAAGTAGGTACATACCATGCATTCTCAATTTTTTTGTATCCACCATCTTGCATTTGCAATGGAATATCTCCAATTCCGATCATCTCAAATTTTCTATCATCTCCAAGATTGACAGTCTTACTCTTGGGTGCTTCTGTATATGCCATAAACCAACTTCTCTCAAGTGTCATATGTTGAGTTGCTCCTGAATCTAAATACCAACAATTAGAAACATCAAAACTTGGGGTTGTGACAACCAAAAACAAATTTTCTTGGTCATTTCTTGAGGTCATGTTAGCTTCAGCAGCCTTCCTTTTCTTTACCTCTTCTACCCATGCTAACCACTTTCGGCATTGTTTCTTAAAATGCCCAGGAGCTCCACAATGAAAGAAATTTCCCTTATTTTTCTCCTCCTTTGTGTCTTTACCATTCTTTGAGACATTGGGTTAGGAGGGATGAGATTTGTTGTCACTCTTCCTTTTTGCTTTGCCCTTATATCCTGCTGAAAATAGTGTTGTAGGATTCTCATCATTCATGCCCCATCCTTCCTTCTGATTTCTTCTTGAAGTAGTGCTGCTATTACTTTTGTCAAATCCAAATTGGATTGGGTGCTTAGCGCTACTACCAGTCTAGAATAGGATTCTGGAAAACTCCCAAGAAGTGACATAACAACATATTCTTCTACAATCACTAATCCACATGCTGTCAATTGATTTTTGAGAGATTTAAACCGATTTCTTAAATCTGATATTTTTGTGTTTCCTGCATCTTAACTAAAAAAATCTTCTTCTAAGATATAATCTTGTGCTAACATCATTTGATTCATATAACTTGATTAATTGATCCCAAGCTTCCTTTTCCGATTTTGCCTCACTTACATGGAAAAGCACATTATCACTCAAACTTAAAAGTATACGAAATGAGCCCTACCTTCCTTTGACTCCCACTTACTGATCGGATCTACATCCCGGGTGGGTTTTTTTCTCTCTTCAACTATATTTAGTACATCCTTGTTCAACATCAACATCTTCATTCGAGTTTCCAAAGATTAAATCCAACACCATCAAATCGTTCTACCATCCTATGAGTATCTCCTGCAAAAAATGTGGCCATATCTTTGTCTTTAAACGTCTGATACTTCTCTGCAGCATCACTTCACCAACACTACTCTGATACCATGAAAATTATTAGCACTCTTAAATAGAACACAGAAATGCAACTGCAAGTTTTGATATATTTCTTATTCTTATTTTCTTGTGCTTTGCTAAATCATAGAATACAATCTTTATAGAATAGTAGTAAACAAAGTCTTATTCAAAGGTTTCAAAAGTTTATGTGCAAAAGAATGGTGTCACTGAAAGAAGGAATATGACTCTTGTTGAAAGTGCTAGATGCATGCTTAAGAGTAGTGGATTATCTAATGTTTTTTGGGCTGAAGCAGTCTCTAGTGCAACATATATACAAAACAGGTTGCCAACTGCTGCATTGCATAAGAAGACGCCTTATGAGGCATGGCATGGAAGCAAGCCAAGTGTCAATGATTTAAGAATTTTTGGTTGCATAGCATATGCACATATACCAGATGAAGAAAGAAAGAAGCTAGATGACAAAAGCAAGAAGTGTATAATGGTTGGATACAATTTGAATTCAAAGGGATATCGAATTTATGATCCTATAACACATGAGATTCTAGTCAGAAGAGACGTCATTTTTGACAAAAATTTAGTTTTGCACAAATCAACAGAGATGGAAAATGATAAGGATTTAGAAACAAGGCCTTATGATTTCAGATCTGATGAAGAATCTGAGGATGAGAATTCTACTCCAGCAAGACCATTACAAGTTGTAGCCACACAACCCATAGGAGATGAACAAGGAGAGCAATAGTTTCGTAGATCAACAAGACTACGGAAACTCACTCAAAAGGCATCTGAATCATATGCACTTAGTGTAGAGGTTGATGAACCACTCATTGTTCAAGAAGAACTTCAAAGTATTTATGCAGTAGATTGGAGGCAAGCAATGAATGTTGAATATGAATTGCTCATAAAAAATCAAACATGGGAACTCACGATTCTTCCACCTGGAAGGAGAGTGGTTGGATGCAAGTGGTTATTCAAACAAAAGTACAAGTCTGATGGGTCGATAGACCGCTACAAGGCTCGATTGGTGGTAAAAGGATACACCCAAATTGCAGGTTTGGATTATCATGACACCTTTTCTCTTGTAGTCAAGATAACATCCATCATAATTTTGTTAGCAGTGGCAGCAACCTTGGATCTTCATGTACATCAGCTAGATATAAAAACTACATTTTTAAATGGATTCTTAAAAGAAGAAGTTTATATGGAACAACTAGAAGGCTACATACAAGAAGGAAAGGAGCAGTTAGTATGCAAGCTTCAGAAAACATTGTATGGACTGAAACAGTCTTCAAGAGCATGGTATGAGCGTATTGATGGGTTTCTCCAAAATGAAGGATATGTAAGTTGCAATGCTGATTCAAATGTCTACATAAAGCATATTGGTGAGTCTCTAGTCATCTTAGCTTTATATGTTGATGACACCATCATTATGAGTAATGATTTTAAGATGTTAGGCATGTTTAAGTCTCAATTAGCTGTAGAATTTGAGATGACTGATCATGGTGAGATTCATTATTGCTTGGGCATTCAAATTTTAAGAGATAGGGAGAAGAGAAAAATCCATCTTAGCCAAGAGAGGTACATTTGGAACATTCTCAAGAAATTTGAGATGGAAAATTGCAAGCCAGTAAGTACTCCAATGGAAGTAGGAAACAAACTTTCATTGGACATGTGTCCCAAAACACAAGAAGAAGAAATTTATATGAGTATGGTTCCATATCAAAATGTTGTTGGGAGCCTAATGTATGCAATGGTTTCTAGCAGACCTGATATTGCACATCTGTAAGTATTGTGAGTCAATATTCCAGCAATCCTGGACCACAACATTGGGCAACAGTTAAAATAATTTTTAGATATCTACAAGGAACAACTAAACATGGAATAAGATTTAGTGGGAGTTCAGAAAATTCTCTGCAACTTACTGGGTATTGTGATGCAGATTGGGCAGGGGACGTTGATAGTAAAAGATCAACTTCAGGGTTCTATTTTATCCTTGGTGGAGGTGCAGTTTTGTGGGCAAGTAAGAAACAACGATCTATTTCTCTCTCCAGTGCAGAAGCAAAATATATAGCAGCATGTCAAGCTGCAAAAGAATTGATTTGGTTGAGAAGATTGTTGCAGGACATTGAGGTTACTCAATCCCAACCAACAATATTAAAGTGTGACAGCCAGAGTTGCATAGCCATGACAAAGAATTCGAAGTATCATGGGAGAGTTAAACATATAGGGATACAATACCATTTCATCCGTGAACAAATTGAGAACAACACTATCAAAATGGAGTACTATGCAACTGAGATGATGGTGGCGGATGCATTGACAAAGGCATTACCAAGAAATAAGTTTGAGTTTTGCAAAGAAGAATTCGATGTGATCTGGCTGGTTGAAAAATATTTGTCTAAGTGGGAGTGTTAGACATGCGAAATTATAGCCTAATATTTAGGGATTCTGTAGTTAGCATTTAGGATTCTATAGCTAGCATTTAGGGAAGCTATTTTGTAATTGACAACACATTATATGATATGTGTACGTGTTGGCACATGTTGTCCATATGTAGGATGAAGAGAAGAGATAGGGTAGTTTGAGTTTGACTTTGAATAAGACTTTTTTACTTTTTATTCTATAAAGATTGTATTCTCTGATTTAGAAGAGCACAAGAAAATAAGAATAAGAAATAGATCAAAACCTACAGTTGCATTTGTGTGTTCTGTTTAAGAGTGCTAATAATTTTCAACATCTTCTTTTGGATGCAGGTTTCACAACGGAATTTAGTCAAATCAGTAGTAAAAAGACTCCTTACACTGCAGATTTAGAGCACCACAGATAGGTCTATGGTTTTTGAAGACACGTACATGCTCCAATTAATAGGTTTCTGTGCCACTTTATGCGAAAAAAAACAACAAAAATCCACACGTCCTCCTCAAATGATTTCCATACCAAAATTGGCAGGTCTCAGATCATTCGAGCAGGTCACAAGTTTGTTTGTTTGTTGCTACGCAGGTCCCAATAAAACTTGAAACAGGTCGTGGCCAATGCTCTACTCAGCCCTCGCATCTTCACGAAGGTCCAAGTTGTAATTCCAAACACCAAAGCTATAGAATGCTCGCTCTGATACCAGATTAAAGTAGAATAACTTGCAATGCATATTATTGATAGACAGAATTGTCTTGATAGGTGGGTGTGCAGCTGGCATGTGAGAGACAAGTGTATAGAGGGAAATGTGATAATTGATAGTGGACTATGTGATAACCAATACTGGACTAAGTCGATGGTGGACTTAATCTTACTATAGGGTAGGCTAGGTAAACTATGTTTTCCACGAGGACGCTTGTGATAGTTCCTATCAATAAAACCCAATCTATCTTACCGTCACTTTCCATCTAAAGGATTTCAAAGATCATTTCTTTTGTATTCATGCTTGTAGAACGTTCTAGGTTTTCATTTGTTGTAGCTGCTTGTAATGCCTCCATTTATTATTAAGAAAATGGAATGCTATTTGTTTTTTTTTAAGAAGAGTGTGAACTGACAGGGCAGTTTTGTGTCAGTGTGCAGCAAGTGAAGAGACTCATCCTCATTTTTTTTGGAAACCTGTCATTCCCTTTCACAATAATTCACGCACTTTAATTTTGCCTCCAGCTGTTTACCTCATGAAACTTTAAATTTGTCTGCTTTGCAAATTTTCTTTTGGTGGCTGGGTATGCACTTTTCCCTGGTTACATGGTGCTTTGGGTGAAGGATTGCTCTAGAGGATGTGCGCATTTGGATTGGTGCCTCACTTTGTGCAGACTGAGATGCATCTGCTAATGCACTGACCACTATTTTTTTGGATCATGTTTCCTTCTCCCTCCCTGGCTCGTGGCTCTCTTAATGTTGGCCATCTGCTGGACTTTATTTTTTTTTTTATTTCCTTCTCCTGCTTGGTCACTTCCCTCTTGTCTTACTCTTCCTCCTCCTTGGGCACATGTGGTTGCAGCATTGACCAGCCCCCTCTCCCGATGCTCAGGATTTCATGGTGGTAGATGGCACATATACCTTGGTGTTGGTATAAAGCATCCCGGTCTTATTTTTTTGTTGCGTGAAGTATTCGGTGGGGTTGTGTGTGGACAACATGTGTTGAACAAGTGCTACGGTATGTGAAATGCATATTAGTTGCTATATTGTGAGTTCGACTTCATTAAGGAGAAGACATGAGAGATCTTAAGGAGGGTTGTGTGGACATCTAAGAGGACATAAAGACATCTTTGACCAAATGAAAGAAGGAGACAGCTTCTCATGGATGTGATCACGGTCATTTATAGAATACAGGGGTTTCCTCAGGAGACAGCCATACTATTTCATTCCTGCAAAGAATAGGTCTCTAACCTGATGAGTTTTCTTACCAAGTGCACTCTTGGTACGTGCCAAAGCATTTTCCAACTGCGTCAAAAGGGGAATCCTTATTTGTTTTCAACTACTTTTGATCTTCACGTTTGCATGGTCTCCTTCTTATCATCGGCTATGTGAGAACAACTCTGAACTTAATCCTTTATGCATGCCATTTAAGCATTTGGGGTCTTATGGTTTTGGTAGCAGGTTGCACACCAAAGGAAATATTCAGATGTGTATGTTCAATTGCTCTTTTGAAATTGGTACAAATGTGGAGATTGGGCATTCTACCATTTAAACCTGCGGTGGTTATGAGGTTTTGGTTGATCGGTGCTTGTAGTTTGTGCAAGTTTTTAATAAGCATATGAATCGTATGTCAAACTATTTCAAAAATTTGGTCAGATGGAGTGTCATGGTTGCAGGATATGCACAAATGGATTTGTTGAGAAACTTTGGAAACAATAAAAGCATAATGGGCAACAAATTTTAAGAGATTGAACTATTAGTGTATTTGCACTCTGGTTGCATAATCATGGAGCTGCAACGAGCTCATAAATTGGTTGCAAATCATGCTCAAACTGGATTTCTAAAAGGCCTTGGAAACCGTCGGTAATTGGAACTCGTCCACGTATCACCAACCCTACTGTAAACACTCGCCAGTTCATTCCCAGGCATGGTTCATCTTCCCTTGCCTCTCATAATTCTTGTGTTTTAGTTCTCTTTTGCAACTTAATAGAATTTTAAAATATTAGGATTTTAACACCGTTAAATGTTTATTTCAACTCGTTGCAAAAAATAATGAAATGTCGAGTCGAAACTCACGAAGTCAAAATAACCCGTTTGCATTAAAACCTGAACTTCCACCCTCATTCTGAGGTGATGTAGAAAAATTCCTACCCAACGGGATCACTACAACATTGTTTTATCAACTAGATGAAATTGACTTCCCAGTAATAATGTTGATCATCTCACGATAAATAGTTAATTTTTGTAGTTTTTGGAGACCATTAAATACCCTTCGTAACTCGAAAATGAGATGTTAAGCTTCATTCGTGTACCTTGTTATGTGAGGAGTCACCTTGACCTCTAGATTGACTATGAACAAACATGTGATAATATTGACGCTCTTATAGGAGCCTTGTTACACTTTGGTTACATCGGTAGAAAGCTATTAAAACTAGAAAGTTGGATTTCATTTTGAACTACCATTTAAAACCTGGATAGAGAAATTATTCCCTGTATTCACAAACCTCTAGTGTTCTTACTAGACAATTGCATGGAACTTTCAGTTTAGGGAAAAACACTTTTCTAGATATTTTGGAAATGACATTTTGTAGGCCTTGAGTTGTAGTTTGACGAGGTCAAACTGGACCAATTTCGAGTTGTCGCTCAAGAAAAATTGTCGCCGTTTGAAAATGGTTTTCTAGTTCTCAGTCCTGTCGACTCTGATGAATTCTCCTTATATAGGGGAACTAATAGGAAGTGTCTCATCGCATGCTCATCCATTGAACGTTAGTTTTGGACGTGGTTTTCTAAGCCCTCCAGCTATATTTTTTTCAATTTGCACTTTGTACCAACTACGACCAAGGTGGCCCCAGAAAACTAGACGCCAAGCGCAAGTCGTTTGCTTTTTCCCAATTCCATCAGTTGTTATGAACTCTTGGTATATCTAGGGACACGTAGAAAGTTAAACGTGGTGTGCGTTCTCATCGGAAGATAAATTTTGGAAGTGGTTTCTTAGCCTTCTGAGCCCATTTTGAATGTTTTGTAGCTAGTAAGAAAATGTAAAAATAGGAAGCTGCGGGACCCTCGTCGGGTTGCCAAACCACCATGGATACTTTTGACACATGTAAATAATTGTTTAAAACTCTATAGTGTAACTTTTGTGTGAAATAGAACTTTTGACAAAATGGTGTTTTCTCTCTCTTCCCTTCTCTTTCTCTCTCCTGGGTTACAAAATGAAGTGAAATGAAATGCATTGAATACATGTCTCTAAACTTTTTCTCTCGCTTGCAAATTGTAATTATTATTATATGTAAATGGAAAACTGAAAAATGATAATTATGTTAGATTAGGGTGGATGCCATGCTAGCGAATTATCGCTGATATCATGCTCATGTGGTTTTGCAGGATGAAAGAATGACGACAAAAAAATATGATGTGTAAATTATTAATTATCATTGTAATTTAAATAGTTTATTGTTAAATGAATGCATGTATAATGTAGTCTCATGTTACAGAGGGTTATCATTGATAATTTGTTGATATGTATAAAATGCTAGTTTCAAGGACATCTAGGAAATGTGCATTTAATCATAGTTCATTTTTGATTTATAGTACACTTGGTAAAAAGTTTGATATTTATATAAGGTAAATGAATCTAAAGTAATATCTTGTAGTGCATATTTAGTGTTCAATAAATGATTAATGAGTCATCTTGTGCATTCATACTTTGTAAATGTAATAAAGAGATTTAATCGAAACACTCTACCCCTGTTCAATATCGGAGCACAACTTGGTTTCATGTGTGATACTTTTGCCCTAGAAGACATTGAAAACCATAGAAAGAAATTAAACTCAACACTCGATGGAACCTCCTAGTTTGAGTAAACAAGGACCCAAGAATTGGGCTTATCGTCTTAGTCAGTAGGTTTAATGACATTGTCTTTAACTTGTCTGATAAGAGCAACACAGTCAAATATCATTTGGAGTAAGTAGAGCTAACTCCTCCTCCGTACCCTAGTGGATTACCTTGTCATCCAAAGATAGATTTAAATTTAAAGTTCTTCATTGAGTGAAATCCCTGTTGGATCCAGATGGCATAGATGAAGGTTGTGACTTAGTTGTTCTAGGTCTTACACCCTTGTTAATGAACCCCTTCGCCCCGCTCAGCTAAATGTGTTACCTCAATTTCTCTCGAACATAACACCTTCGTCCCTTCTAAAGGTGGTTTATTGTAAATTGGTCCTCTCGCTTAAAACTCATATTTAGTTGAGGGGTAGACCCTTAGGTGACGTTGGAATTAATCTAAATGTCAGTTGATTTTGGATGTTTGCTTAAGGTTCATGTGTAGCTTCAATTCTTCTAATCATGTATGTCTTCAAGAGGTTAGGCAAACATTTCGTAACTCCTTTTACAAGACAATGCTATTGATAAGACAATAATGTGACTTAGAAAATAAAGCATACAAGAGTATAAAATGAGAGTTGAGGTTCAAAGTAATGCCACCCTTGAAGACCTTATGACTCAATTAAATATATTCTTTTGTTTCAAACAATATGAATTGCCTTGGTGTGATCAACCTTCGAGAAAGCAAAATAATTATATAAATCACAATTGAATTCCTTAAGTCATTGAATTGGAATAACTAGGGTAGGAAAATAACCTTACTATGATCAATGAATGTTTTATGGTAAACAACTATCTTGTATTTTAAATCTCTGTTAAATCCTAACATCGCTATATGGACACCAAGTCACATTCAATTTAGATGTAAGAGTAAAAAGGTAAACATTGAATATATGTTCGAGAAGAATATTCTTAACATAAGTTCAAGATAATATAGTACTTTATATGCTTTTTGAATAATGACAAATAAGAATGCAAGTTATGGAAAATTTTGTAAAGAATAAGAAGTCAACTTAAATGGTCGAGCTATAAATTAAATGTGGAATGAACTTAAAGTTTTTGTAGATGGAAAAAGGAGAATGTTATCCTTGCTCAATAATGTTCTTAGAATGTTAATTGTAACTAAAATACAATTAAATAAATTATGTGTTGTGGGTTCGCCATTCCTGAAGTCATTTTTCTTGTGGTTGGGTCCTTACTAGTAACCACTCATTGAGAAAAGTGTGGCATTGACATGCTTATGTTGTTTTCATGTGTCTATGTGAGTTGATGACTTATGAGATTGTTGTATGTGAGTTGAGTTTCTGTACTTGGAGTCCTTGTTGTGTCGTGTGTGTGATGAGAAATGTAATTCAAAAAAAAAAATTACCTGTTATTTTACTATTGTAATTGGGTGTGTAAAATGTGGGCACTACACTGCTGAGGGGACTTCATCTAATTATATTGAAGAAATCCAACTTCAATGGACTTATGTCTATGGAATCACATGGTTTAAAAAAAAATTAATGATGGAGGTAGTGTCGAATATGGAAGAACTAAAATTATATACGTACCATATTTTTATTTCAAGTTCAAAAATGTCTAACAAATCTCTAAGATTGTTACCCAAGTTATCAAAATGTTAGGCGTTGATGTGCTCTCCACATCTATTTGTGGGCACTTTTCTTTCAAAATATGAAATCATACATTGTATGCTCTCCCCACATCTATTTGGCACAAACAAATTGGTGGACCACCAGAAGAAGGAAAAGTGTAAGTGAATGGATGTTCCTATAATGAGGTGTAATGCAAACAATAAAAGGAACCTCAAAAATTGCTTATGGAATGTTTAGTGTTCTTGCCGGCACCACAACCACGGTTAACATGCGTAATGTCTACTTTGAATATTCCTCCACCTCATAAGAGTTCCACTCAAAATTGATAAGCACTATTTCTTTAATGACTATTTCACGAGTTAGTGTTCCATATTTTCTTATGTCCCTGACGTATTTTTTTAATATTTAAAGTTGTCAAATTTTATGTGACCCTTAGAATATCTAGTCGAATTTATATTTAGTATAGGATATTTTTTGTGCTGTGTTTACCATTTTCTTTTTATGAGTTCAATGAGCTTATGTTACAAATATACTTAATAGTCGCATTGTAGTAATCTGAAAGTTAGAAATCCATTAAAAATTATGTTTTTTCAGGTTGGCAGTGTTGATTTTGTAAATAAAAATTGTTGACATTGGGAGTGTTGAATGACAAGGGCTTAGTTTTAGAGAAAACTTTAAAGTTTGTTGTCTCAAGTATTTGTACATCATACACTCTCTCTCTTTTGAGTGGTAAACAATAATGATATGTCATCCACAAGTGACTTGTTGTAAAAAAGAAGATAATTGCCTATATTCCATCTAATAGATACCCAGCCATAGGAATTCAGCTCCATCAATCCCCTTCATGGTTTCAGTTTCAATCCTTCAACTTTAACTTCTCCTATTCCTTCCTAACCACGTCTCCATTGCACTACAGGTGCCCATTACACTACATGGATGCAATTGCTGAATATTATTCTTGTTAATTACACATTACATAATGTTCTTAGATTACTAAGAAAAACTTATCATGAAATAGCATCTATTACGAAAATATTGCGGACTGGCGGCTAGCAAAGACTTTGGGTTCCTCTTCATCACCAAATGTAGAGAGTCGTGCACTTCGTATTTCACACAGTAAATATTTGTCCGTCACTAATAATAATAATAATACATTTTATAGACGATAATACATTTAGTTTAAGAAATTGATTTCCCAGGGATGCGACTTCAACTGTTGCGTTATGTTATATGAATTGTTCAATTGAATCGCATATCAACCAATTAGAAAAATAAATTGAAATCATCAGAAGAAAAGAAATGCAAGGGTCAACAGATTTGATTCCTTTGCAAACATCATCTTCCTGTTTAACATCACTGTCAATCTCACAGAAACTGATTGGAACGCTAAATATTCACGAAAATGGTAGACTAACACAGGCTAACAAAGAATAATGGTAGATTAACTCATGCTGATAAGAAATGGTTGGGACCCTAACAAGTTTGGCTGAGGTCTATTAAGTATATTTTTCAAGATGCGTTATTAAGAAAATTTAGGAGTCATTTTCTATACACTTGATCTTATGAATTACTTATGTTTTAAGGAATAGAGCTGAAAAATTAAATACAAAATTATAAGAATGGCAAGTCAATAAACTAACTAAAACTCGAACAATAGGAAAGACTTTCAACACTAACAAACCCCACCTTTCAAGCAAGGGTTATTCATCTAATGTGCACACTTCCAAAGTTTATATTTTTCCATTGTAAATTTTAGAAATTTACAATAATCACAACTTTTGTCAACCAAAAATATTTGTGAGGTCTCTGTGTAGTAACTTTTTAAAATAAGTGTTAATGAGAAAATTTAGGAGATTTTTCCATTTATGTCTTGTGAACTTCATATTTTTAAAGATTAGAATTGAAAAATTAAACGAAATATTATAAGAATGGAAATTCAATGAACTAAAAGAAACTTGAACAATAGGGAAGGCCTCCAACCCCACATTTTGAGCAAGGGATAGTCATCTAAAACACACCATTACAAACTTTATAATCTCCCACTGCAAATTTTACAAATTCACAAAAAATCATAACTTAAATTGTCAAACTAAAATGTTTGAAGTCTATGCAGTCACTTATCGATCTTTGTTTAGTAGGTTTTATTGATAAAATTTAGGACTCTTTTCCATTCATTTAGTCGTGAGCCTTGCATATTTTTTGAATTTTTCTTTACGGTAACAGGTTGTGTAACGACCCAAAAAAATCCACACACACTAAACAACACAGTAAACTATAGGATAAATTTTTTTTTAACTTTCTTGACAAAAAACACGTCACAACATGTCGTAACTAAGGTTTCAACTAATTACGTGAACAACTTGATACAAGGATGACCAAAAAGACAACATGGAAACTTTCCCATGAAGAACAATTAACTTTTTCTACAAGACGACATAGAAGTCCAACCACATAACACACTTACAGTTAGGACATACCACAGTGAGCAATTCTTAAAGGTTTTTTATTTTGATAAAACATCCTACAATTCTTGAATTGCGTTTTCAAGGAGAGTCAGGATATGATTCATACAATTCATCTTACAAACTAAGTTTCTTTCTTATACACTGAAGAGTAATTAGCCAAAAGTCATCTCTATTATGGAAATTATTTGTTTAATTCATTTATTTAATAAAGAAGGTAATTAATTCCACAAGGCCATCTATCCACACTTACGCTACTAAAACTGACTCATACCCTTATTACAATATGGGTTCACATTTACCATACTTAAGAGGAAATTACAAAGCACCTTGGAAAAGTTCGAGGAAAAGGTTGAGTTGAATACATCTTAAAGACCTCATTAGTTATTACAAGGATTTGAAGCTTGAGAATTTATCAAGAATTATTACGAGTTTCACTTAGGCTTCATTGGATGATTTTATTTATTTATTTATTTATTTAACAATAGAAAACAATTTACCTTTCAAATAGCCGAGAGAATAGATTGTGTGGTTTCAAAACTACTTTCCCATACTTGTTAACTCTTATTAGATTCTAACCCTAACCATTGATTTCCCTTAAGATCATTTAAGAATTAACCATAAAAAGGATAGTGTTCACCTAGTTTACTAGGGATAGCAAGTTATATAATTTTTACATTACAAAGGATAGCTTCATCTTAGATCACTTATTGAATTACCTGTTCTCCAGTAGGTCACCTTTACATTAATTTATTTGCATATAAATTTTAGTTTAACTTCTATAAGGATTAACCAACCCATTTTATTTTACTTATAACACATTATTACTAAGTCTTAGCAAGATTTAACTCAACATTTATTCTCAAGGGTAAAGTTTAACAATTCTCATTTATGAAATCAACACCAGGTTACACCAATTCTTTCCAGCACAATACACAACCCAAAGGGACATACCAACTCTAAGGAACCATGCATAGGGAACAAGAGAGTAATAACATTGACCAAGGAATGCTAAACTATTCTTAGAATTTTGATAATCCATTAAGGTCACTCAACAAAGTGGTAATCCAATTTTCTTATATTTTCCATGATAGCCAAACAATCCAAGGTTTCCAAAGTTAAGATGACATAATCCACAATACATTATACTAAGACACTGACCCTCTTCTAAAATTTCCACTAGACCTTATCAATAGTTGAACAACATAAAAATAATTCATAAAAAAACTTCTCAACTGAGGTTGATGCAAAAATCTACAAGTCTATCCCTCATCTACTCGCATAAGCCATCTACAAAAAATTTCCACAAGAGTCAGTTTGCGAGAACTGAGCAAGATAAGGCTACACAAAGCCACCATAACTATTATCTAACAATACCATGAAAGGAAACACTTTATGACAAGAATTCGGTCAAATATATCAACACTAACAACACCACAAGTTATAATAAAGAATCTACTGTGCCAATCAAAGAAGAAAGACCTTGTACTTCAGTTATGAAAAAAAGCAACGATAGTATAACAATCGTACGAGAATGGCCCTTGGCCCTATAAGATGAAATAAACAATCTAAAAGGAAACAAGATTGAAGTTTTATATACATGTCATTCATCTAAAATTATCAAAAGATACCGAAAGCATATGCTTAATATTAGATTTCTAAAAGACAAGAGTTGATCATCCCAACAAAGAGGAATCATGGGGTTCAAATATTAACATAAAAAAGCCAAGAATATTAGGATTTTAATCTTGTAATCAGAAAGAGTATAAGACTAAAATTTAATACACAGACACCACACAACATAAAAAGTTCTAAGCAAAGGTAAAGTATACTAGTTTTGACCATTAACTCCCAGAGATTCCCCAATCATTCAAGAAGGGTCAATGCCCTTATAGGCTAGTAACAACACACGAGAGAAGAAGGGAGTTCCATCAAACAAGAGTATACAAAATGTCATCCAAAATTTTATATCACTAAGGATTTACAAACCTCCACAATAATTCTAAAGTTTGGTTAATTTAAAAGAAATTACCTCTTTTCCAAAACAACAATATTTTAAGGCAACCCTTGATAACATAATCAACCATTCAAACATAGGTACAAACATAAATCACTAAGTTTCATTATCAAAGCAACACCTTCTGCTATAGATGCATAAGACTATCGATTGCAAGACTAGTTTTCCCCAAGGTTAATAACATTCAAGGCAATTTCCATCACAAAACATTAAGGTAATTATGTGCATAAAAATTGTCCAATCTTAATTACCAACATTAACATTATTAAAGGAATAAAAACACAAGTTAGAAAACTAGAATATGCCACCAACAATCTTCCCAAAAGGGAATAAGACCAAAACAATTCTAGTAATAGCAGGGTACTGGATTTGCACAATTAAAACCTCGAACTTAGCTGATCCAAAAAGCTAGTTACGGTTCAAGATGATGGGGATGGTCAAGGTACTTCTTGAGGATGGATTTAACAGCCTAGGGACAAGATTGAAGATAACGTAGAGTCTAAACATGTGAGGTTTGAAACGCGTTGCACACAAACTTATTCATTCTAAAAGTTTTAATACCGAATCTCCAACCCAGCTAGCCCAAGCATTGATCACCCCGATCCTAAAACCTTTCTTTCTCGAGGTAGAAATGGTTATCAACGGGGTTTGAGAGAGAGATTTAATAACATATGACAAACGACAAGGATAGACAAACTTGAGTGATAGGAATGAGCTTCGTAGTTATCACAAGCTTACTTTAATGGTAGTGAAAAACTAGCTAGAACAACATAATAAACTTGAAACTCTATCGTAGAGAAGAAGATATATACATATAAAATAAAAATCAAGGTCTATCTCTCGAGCAAGAAAAACATAACACTCAGAGGAGAGGACACATGTATGCTTTCCACTAACATAATGGTAATGATAAAATATGATACAAGAACACAACAAGAAGAAGGGAGAGATATCCCAACAAGGCATCCAAAAGACAACCAATTCAAGAAAATGGTGGTTTGATTTCACGATAAATTAAAAATAGCAAGGTGTAGAAATTTCTTGCCTTCTCCTCCAACTTCGACAAGTCACATAGACACCACACGGACCAATAGCAACAATCTTCAGGTCGCATCTCCCCTTTTCTACCGGCTGGGAACTCAAGCTCCATTCTCGTCTATGCTTAGTCCAGGGTAGAGAGCTCCAGTTTACAAGCAACATCGAATGGAAAGAACAGTGGTCTCAAGGGTTGTCAAGACTACGGTATGCACAAGATGGGTTTAATGGAAAATGCCTAGCACACACATGAAAGACAGGGACAAGGCCAAACTACATAAAAATGGGGTGCCATGCTTGAGGATAGAGACATCAAATGAGCACAAGGAGAAGAAATCAGACCAATGTCCTAGAAAAACAAAAAAATGCACCCAGGGAGAACTATTATGCAAAATGCATTGACCAGAATGATTTCGAAGGCTTCACTCTCCCCAAACTAGTTTGGAAAGACTAATCTCTTCTCATGCGGCTAGGATAAAATAGTAAACTCAGTGCTAAGGAAAAAAATATGAGGAGAAAGAATAAAAGAAAACCCATAAGTATGCAGCTGCATCAAGAGCACCATTTGCAAGCTATAACCATGAGCCGGGAGGAAACAAGGAGACATCAATCCAAAAATTGAGTTGCTAGTCCATTAAAAAATGTGTCTTAGTATGCATAAGCAAGCCACCAATAAAATACAAAAAAGAAAAGAACTCAAACTCCTTGAATGTGCATTTCCTTCCCCCAAATGTGCGCTAAAATAAGGTGTGAATAAAATATTGAAGGCAGCATGGGCCAATAAAGGCAGGAGGTTAGAATTAATTGGAAGACAGCTAGAGAAGAAAGACAAAAAACAAATGGTTCCCATCCTCCAATTTGCATTAGGACAAAAACAAAGAACAAAACGTCTTTTCCTTACAAAAATTAATGGAAATGCAGGTTCCCATCCTCCAATGCACTTCCACAACTGACCAGAATTACATAAAACTAAAGTGTGCAACTCACAAGGAAGAAAAGATGGTTGGGAGGGGGTTTGCGTGGTGCCTCCATACCAAAAAAGTCTAAAAAAAAATACGCATTTCCATGAAATGGTGGGATGCCAACAAAAGTGGCCAACATGGGTGAAAGCATCCAAAATTCTCATTAATATATATATATATATATATATATATATTTATATTTATATACGCGAGAGGAGACTTGGTCGACTCAACTTGGTAGAAATATTATTTCTCCTTTAAAATGACAAATAAAATGAGTACGCAAGCAAGCCTGGTCAACCAAGGAGGAACTAGAGAGGAGTTTCGAAAACGAACACAAGACAAGGACCAACCACAATGTCACAACAGGATACCCTCCTCTTTGCGTGAATCGAGGATCAATCCATGAAGTGACCAATCTAAACAATAAAATCACTTATCGATAATTAACAACAAATTTTATAACAAATCGATGATCAGATAATGAAGTTATCGTCGATCAATAATTAAAATAATATTATTATTACTATTGTTATTACAACTTAATACTACTTATTAATCAGATTAACAAGGACCTATATACAATCTTGACTAAACTAATAATCGCAAGAATCTACAATTCAAAGGAATAATTATTATTATGTAGATGTTCCCTCTTGCTGGTCACGTCCTAACAACATCAAGTCATCATTCAAACCACCTATCAAATTTGAGAATGAGATTTTCCTTAACAGGGTAATTGAAAAGGTGAAGCCAACACAGATCAGCAAGAGCACAACAACATTAAATGCTTAGCAACACGGTCATCTAAGAAGAAAAATAAGAATGATGAACGGGGCAGTACAGGTTGAAAGTAGCATTGGAGGACCTATTAGTTGCATATTTTTTTGAAGGTAACTGTAGAAAGTAAAATATAGAAATTACTCTCTGATGATATTGGTTTTGACAATGTGTTGTTCTTATATGATAAACACAACCTTTCTTTTCCCACTTAATACATTCTATGGTCTCTTGTCTAGCATGTTCATCCTTCGACACTAATATTTCGATACATTTTAAGGGTACAATGAATAATACCCATATACTAAATGAACCTTATAGGATGTAAACTTCATTTAACATATTTTTGATCCTTGCTCATGTTTTTATAGTTTGGTTAGGAGTTTATATATCGATATTCACCTATATGCATGATTTTTCATCAACATATCCTCCACCTTCCATTTGGTTCCAAATTCTCTCGATGGGTGCTTTAATCCCTCTATATCATCCTTTCTTTGGTAATTTACCTTTTGAACCCTAGATAAGCAAGCTAAAACTACATCATTTGTTAACATGAAAATCATGTTTTAGTACATGGATACGATTAATTCCAACACCTATAAATTCTCCAAAGGCTCACTTACAATCATAAAGACACATCGAGAATCATTATGAAAGAAATATCTAGAGTTATAAATATTCTTACTAGGTAAATGCAACAGTCTCTCTCAGCCAAAAGCACTAAAACATTCCTTCTCTGAGTATTTTAAAGACGTGACAAATTCAATGTTGAGAATTGTCAAAGAAGTTGTCAAATATAGTTTTATTCATTTAGATATCGCATGTTAGGGCCAAAACAACATGTCTGGTTTGAGGCCTCTTCGGATTAGTGCCAATGTCACTAGTGCACATTGGTTCTCAAAACCTAACTAGTGGTTTTTGTGGGGTTTTTCATTCATCATTGGGGTTTGAGATCTTGTTTAGAATCCTTAGAAGGATTTCAAAATTACGCACAATTAGGATTTGAATTTGAAGAACATTTCGAGGAAGGAGCATGCTTAAAAATATAATGACCTATAATTTGAGTAAGTCTAAGACAATATAGTAATTTGAAGATAGTACAAATGGTTCTAGTAGAGCTATACAATTCTTAATTCTTAGCTCAATTTCAAGGAACATTTCCCAAAATGATGCATCACTATTTTCAAATCTTTTTGTTTTCGTAGTGCACACTCTCATAAATTCCAAATCTTTTTGTAAATATTGAAGTGCATTCATCCTCATTTGTTTGAAGTTCATGACTATTTTTAGTGTAAAGTTTAGTTGCTAATCTTTGTTTATTCTTGAATATTTGCGGTTTTGAAATTTGAATTTGGCTAATTTTTATTTTTAGATTGATTGCTATTTCACCTAAATTTTTTTGATAAAAGTTAATTTTTTGGGTTGATTTTCCTAGCATTTACAGTAATAGACAATTTTTTATATTCAAATCACCTTTACCTCATGCAGAAAGAAAAATTTGATGTCGTCTAGTAGTATTATTCTACCGACTGATAGTTATTACCACCATCAACTCATTTCCTTTCAATTTGTGGTATTCTCCAAGACTTCAAATAAGAAATTTCTATGGGTTATTTTGTGCGGGTCATAAATTTTACGTTGACATTTTTCATACTTTAGTTACAAGTATTAATGTGCTGTTCTAATATCACATAGTTAGTGTTGGAATTTAATTTAAAAGAATAATCTCTTATAGCTTCCATTACATCTTTTTGTGTACTTAATTAACTAATTCATATATTTCACATAATTTAATAATGGTGTAAATAGAGAGCCCCTTCATAATACCTCACTCTTACTAATAATTTGGAAAGGCCACAAAATGATAGTTTGATTGCATATAGATTTTAAAAGAATTCTCAACATATATTAGTTTATAAAAATAATATGTTTTAATTGAAGTAGAATAAACTTAAATTCCATGTATTGTAATTGTTGTTAGGTCCTTAAACAATTTTCATATGGCAAGTTATCCGCACAAAAAATATTGTATTGTAAATTCAACATGTTTAATTGTATTCAATAAGTGCAGTAATAATTATTGTCATAAAAGTGTAAAATAATCTACGCGAATAATATATAATATAAAATGTGATTGAAAAATAAATAAATTACGGGTGTATTAATAAAAAAGTTTTAATAATTTATGTGTGTTCTAACTTCTCTCAAATCACAAGGGATTTTATTGAAAATAATAATAATGGCATTAGAAGTATTGATTGACCAGTCCTTGCTTGATGAGATATCTTCAAATTTTGTCACCTCAATTATAAATGCACCACACCCCCCTTCTCCTTGAAATGATTCAAAAACTTAGAATGTGGTCAATATGTACTTGGTTCTAAGAATTAATATTTTTCATAAAGTCACCCCAAACATTTTTCCCATTCCTAAATATCTTTTCAATCCAAAACCTCCATCATCAACTCTATTTTTTTATAATGTTTCACTTGATTGATTTTAACTTTTTCCACCCATATCCTTTTACATATCCATTGCATCATTTTGAAGTGATTGTTAGTCTATGTTCATGTTTAATATTTTACAAAATACATAAACATTAAATTAGATAAAGGATGTCCATGCCATTGACGGAGGAGTGGAAGGTGATAGGGAGGATTGGCTCTGCTAGGGTTTTCTCGCATGATTACACTCATGTTATCCTTTTTTACCATGGTCTTATCAATCCTTTTCCTTTTCTTAGTTCCATTTTTCACAACACTTTGGGCATTTATTTTTCCCATTTTGGGCAACATCAACCCTTTAAATGGCTGCAAACAAACTATTTGCAAAATCAGTTCCACATGATGGTGAAGATGGCTCCCAAGTGCGGGAGGAAATTGGTCCCGTAAGTGTACGCCAAGGTAATGTTTTTGACTCTCCCTCGGATTTTACTATTGATATTTCTTTTGTTGATCATGTTGTGTAGTTTTATCATAACAAATGTTTGGTTACCTATTTCTGTGGTCATATTCTCAGTATGAGTCTTATCTCCGACTGGGATTACATCCCATTAGTAGTCTGACAACATCTAGGTTATAGGTGTCAGGAACCTCACCAAGATGATTTAATTTTTTACTTTTCATTACCCGTCGAAAATTCAACTTCTTCTTGAGCATTCCACTTATTGGTATATAGGAAACACCTGCTTGTTTTATCACAATGGAACCTTTATTTCAACCCTGCTAACCAGGTCTCTCTTTGAGTTTCGATTTGGGTTCAATTTCCAGATCTTCCATTGCAACTCTGGGCTTTTTTGAATGATATTGTCCGTCTGCTTGGACGTTCGATTTTCATGAGCCTGACCATTTCTTTTATGCTCACCTGGCACAAACGGATTTTTGTTGAGGTTGATTAAGCTTATGATCTATAGGCCACATTGACATTGAAGTTAGAAGGTTGTATATTTCAACTAACCCAACACCTGCTTTTGTAATCAAGTGTCTAATTATTATATTCGTCATTTTCTTTTGTCCCAACATGGTAAGCCTTCCAATGTGCCAAATGTGTGTGTTTCGCAGGAAGATGATGCTAAAGGTTGGACCCAAGTTGCTAACAAAAAGGTGGCGAGTATGCCTACCTCCTCGGCGTCTACTCAACCTCCTCCTAAGTAGCCTTCATCTCGCTAACCATCCACTTTTGTGCTTGCTAAGTATGTTCAAGCTAGCCATGCCATGCAAAGCCAAATAACACTTATTCAAAAGAATTCTAGGAAGATGGTTTCTCATTCATCTTCACAATGTCTCCCCTATAGTCCCTCTAAGGATTTTTGGTGAATATTAGACCAAATGGGCATAAGCACCAATCTAACCCGATGGAACCACTTACTTCAAAATAATATGGTTTTCACAAATCACTTTGGCATTTTAAATTTGGAGGATATGCTGGAAGATGGACAAGAAGAAGAATATTTCATGTCTATATTTTCATGAATTATCTCTCTTGGAATGTTAGAGGTCTCACACAATCCTCTTGAAAATATTTTGTGAAGAATTATTGTCAAATTATTGGTAATATTGATATTGTTTGTTTGCAAGAGGTTAAGATTACTTGTTTTTTTCTTGAGGCTTCCTTATCATGTATTGCACATAATTTTATACATTATTATTCCTCTCATTCGAACGCAAAGGTTATGTATCTATTTCTCTGTCACGGGTAAAGATTTTGACAACAAGGCAGTTTGGGTTCTTTTTAATGATAATGGTTTTTCTGTTGGTATTTTTAATCTTTATGCTTTTAATAATGCCCCGGAAAAAATGAAGTTATGGTGATGGTTAGGAGATAATTCACCTTTTGCATAATGGTTATTATGTGGTGACTTTAATATGGTGGGACATCACAATGATAAATTGGGTCTTATGCTGATGCCATGGTGTGTTGGAGAGTCTGAAGCATGGTTTTATTTCAAAAAAAAGCGAGGCATTAAAGACCCTCTTTTTAAAAGGTGACAGGACTTTTCTTCTCAAAACTATTTTACTTGGTCCAATTTTCAAGAAGGTTTGGCGTGTGTCCTCAAATGGTTTGATTGTGTCATGTTATCTCAAAGACCTGTTTTGAGTTGGATTCCAACGATCACTCTCTCTGTCACCACATGGCCTAATATTATTTTATCGGATCATAGTATGATTTCCTTCATGCTTACATTGGATGGTACCTCTCTTAAAACACCAAGCATATACTTTTATAATAATGCCTCTTTATTGATTAGTCAGGGGTTTTGGCGTACATTGCCCAATTGCAGGATATGGTAACATGTCCTTCCTATGTTGTCGGCGTGATATTTCTTGGTGGAATGAAACCATTCAATACCTTTTTGCAATCAAGCTTCTTTGCCACTTTATAAAAAGATGGCAAGGGTCTATAAGAAAGTGAAGAAGCTCTCCAACTAAAGTTCTAATGCACTACTTGATTTCTCGAGTTCCAACTGTTTGACACCACCATTCGGTTTTGAAGCTTTATCTAAGCATAGACATTAGCTAAAGGTTATTGAACAACATACAACAAAAAGGAGCTCGGATATAGGATCTCTTGCCTGGTTGAAGACTGGTGATAGGTCCTCAAAAGGTTTCTTCAAAATTATCGGGCACAAAATGTCAAGGAGAAAATAAAATTTTTCTAGCTAGCTCACTCTCATATCACAGCTTTACCAAAAATTTCTTCTACTTTTGTGGACCATTATTCCCTGGTCTTTCAAGCATAGGAGCCTTCTGTTGAAAGCACAACAACTTTGTGCTAGTGCATGAAAGTAGTTCCATGTAAGCTTAGCCCCTATGATAGAAAACATTATGATGTTTCTCTTTCTATGGATGAACTTCATAATTCCCTTCTCTATCTTGCTGATGACAAATCACAAGGATCGGATGGGTTTCCATGTGAATTTGACAAGCCAATGTGGCACATTGTTGGGATGGATATTTTACACGTTTAATCAGGAAACCTTGCAATTGCAGTATCTTTGGAACTATATCAATAAAGGTAATATCAACTTCATCCCTAAGGATGACAACCCAAATTTTATAACCAACTGTTGGCCCATTAAGCTTCTTCATGTTTCTTATAAAATTATATCTAAGGGTTTTCTTCTTCGGGTGGCTTCTTTACTCCCAAACATTGACCAACCTGAACAATCTAGTTTTCTCAAAGGCCATTTCATTTTGGAAAATATTATTGTTGTTTGGGAATGGTTGGAATGGGCTTGGTCCTCTCTTTAAAAGGTGGTTTTCTTAAAATAAATTTAAAAAAATCCTACGACCATATTGAGTGGCAATATCAGGTCTGCTAGAAACCATTGCATACATTAGGCTCCCAACAACATTTTGATTTGGAACCATACTCATATAACTTTCTTCTTGTGTTTTGGGACACATGTCCAGTGAAATTTTGTTTCCTACTTCCATTGGAGTACTTGCTTGCTTGCAATTTTCCATCTCAAATTTCTTGAGAATGTTCCTAACATACCTCTCTTGGGTAAGATATACTTTTCTCTTCTCCCTATCTCTTAAAATTTGAATGCCCAAGCAATAATGAATCTCACCATGATTAGTCATCTTAAATTCTGCAGCTAATTGAGACTTAAACATGCCTAACATCTTCAAATCATTAATCATAATGATGGTGTCATCAACATATATAGCTAAGATGACTAGAGACTCACCAATATGCTTTATGTAGACATTAAAATCAAAATTGCAATTTACATATCCTTCATTTTGGAGAAACCCATCAATACATTCACACCTTGCTCTTGAAGACTGTTTCAGTCCATACAATGTTTTCTGAAGCTTTTATACTAGTTTCTCCTTTCCTTCTTGTATGTAGCCTTCTGGTTGTTCCATATAAACTTCTTCTTTTAAGAATCCATTTAAAAATGTAGTTTTTATATCTAGCTGATGTATATGAAGATCCAAGATTTTTACCAATCCTAACAGAATTATGATGGATGTTATCTTGACTACAGGAGAAAAGGTGTCATGATAATCCAAACCTGTAATTTGGGTGTATCCTTTTGCCACCTATCAAGCCTTGTAGTGGTCTATAGACCCATCAAACTTGTACTTTTTTTGAATAACCACTTGCATCCAACCACTCTCCTTCTAGGTGGAAGAATTGTGAGTTCCCATGTCTGATTTTTTATGAGCCATTCATATTCAACGTTCATTGCTTGCCTCCAATCTATTGCATAAATACTTTGAAGTGCTTCTTGAAAACTGAGTGGTTCACCAACCTCTACACTAAGTGCATATGATTCAGATGCCTTTTTAATTAGTTTCTGTAGTCCTCTTTATCTACGAAGCTACTGCTCTCCTTGTTCATCTCCTATGGGCTGTGTGGCTGCAACTTATAATGGTCTTGCTGGAGTAGAATTTTCATCCTCAAATTCTTCATCAGATCCAAAATCATAAGGCCCCTTTTCTAAATCCTTAACATTTTCCATCTCTATTGATTTGTGCAAAACTGAATTTTTGTCAAAAATGACGTCTCTTCTGACTAGAATGTCATGGGTTATAGGATCATAAATTCGATATCCCTTTGAATTCAAACTGTATCCAACCATTATACACTTCTTGATTTTGTCATATAGCTTCTTTCCTTCTTCATCTAGTATATGTGCATATGCTATGCAACCAAAAATTCTTAAATAATTGACACTTGGATTGCTTCCATGCCATGCCTCATAAGGTGTCTTTTTATACAATGCAGTAGTTGGTAACCTGTTTCGTATATATGTTGCATTGGAGACTACTTCAGCCCAAAAAATTTAGATATTTCACTACTCTTAAGGATACATTTAGGACTTTCCACAAGACTCCTATTCCTTCTTTCAGTGACACCATTTTGTTGTAGTGAATGAGGAACAGTATACTCAAGTTTGATACCTTGTTTTGCACATAAAATGTTGAAAGCATTTGAGGTATATTCACCCCCATTATCACATCTGAGTCATTTCAAAGGTTTTCCTAATCGATTCTCACCAAACGCTTTAAAAACCTTAAACATATCTAATGGACATGATTTAATTTTGATAAAATAAACAAAGGTCATTCTAGAGGAATCATCAATAAAGGTAATAAAATACCTCACCCCATTGTGTGACATTATGTGCATTACACCACAAATATCTGAATGTACAAGTTCCATTTTCTCCTTAGCTCATGTTGCTCCTATCTTTGGGAAGGGGAATCCATTTTTCTTTCCTAAACAACAGCCTTCACACACTCCCAACTCAACTGGTATATGCAAATTAACATCTTCCACAAGCTGCTTTGATTTTAATATTCAAAGCGAATGACGATTTGCATGTCCTCAATGTGATGCCAAAGAACTGAATCGATATTTAATTATTTGTTGTTGTTAACACCACGGATCATGTATTTCTACACATAATTTGTATAGATTTCCATCCTTGATTCCCGTAGCAACAATTACTCTTTCAACATCCTTTAGGACACATTCCTTCTTTGTCACAAATTGTAAAATTATGCTAGCATTGGTAATTTTTCTCATTGATAAAAGATTTTTTACTAGAGCAGGTACATACCATATGTTATGTATTTTCTTGTATCTACCATCTGGCATTTGCAATGGAATATCTCCAATTCTGATCATCTCACATTTGTTATCGTCTCCAAGATTGATGGTCTTTGTCGCGTAAAAGCGACAAGCGAGCGTGGGAATCTACAGGAAACTCTTCCGTGTTCCCGACCTCTCGAGGTCCTGCCGAGACAGCCGGTGGGGATGGAATATTCATGGGATGCAGATAGACTAGTTAGGCAATCTAATGTCTTCGACACGCACTAGTGGAATTTGTGAATCTAAGGCAAAGAAGGCCCTTCTAACCTAGACTGGTGTGATAGATCGATCGGCAAGGATGACTTTTCAAGGCTCCAATCAATATCGAGCTCTAGTGTTATTCGATCTATGGGTTGTGGAATACGTGGGAAATGACTTGAGATAGTTTTGTGTATGTCTCCAGATAAGGTCATATGGTGGATGGTGGAAACAATTGACTCTACGGATGATTCTCTGGCCTAGTCCAGAATTCTTTAGCTTTATTAGCCGCTATATCTAGTAAGGACAATTGTTCGATGATGATGGGTGGAAGTGGAGTGGATTGGAATACTAGTGTGCATAGGCCAATGTTTATATCCGATTGACTTATGGATTCATTAGGCTGTGGGACTTGTGGGTCACAACCATAGACTCTTGGTTGTTGCGGTTCTGTTATGGTCATATACGAAATCAAGTCCTGATTCCTAGTATCCAGTAATCATATGCTTTCTCAGCTTCTATGTTTAGGACCAACAATGTGTGTGATTTTCTCGTATATCTCACGGGCGTTAGTGTGCAACCCGGATCCTTAGACTAGTATCTATGTCTGTGAGAGTGTCTCCTGCACCTGGCTGTGGGACCAAAGGATCACAACCAAAGGTTTGTTCTCTTTCGAGCCCTTCTACAGTCATGTGAATGTTTATCTAGGGTAATCTGTAATTTGGTTGATTTGACCAAAACGTGTATGCTTGGTCGTCCTCTATATTTAATCCTCTTAACTGAGAACTAATCAGTTGTAAATCTGTTGTTGTTTGGAAGACTTGTATTCTGAGATTTTGGTCTATGTCAACTATTGCTGTGATGAGGTTTGGTTGAGGCACGATTGGCTCAAATATGTATTCCCTAGGCTCCTGAGGTCCCGTGATTGTCATACAAAGTGAAATTCAAAATCTAACTGTAATAAAGCAAATTCTAACTACGTGGAATAAAACTAAAACATATATAACTTCTATTTTTGCATTTAACCTTTTAAGAGTTTAAGGAAAGCAGCTATTTTTAAACGTATCTAGAAATAACAACTGAATAACAACTTAAAACAAACAGAATAACCGAGTGTAGTTATTTGTCTGTGTGATTTATAGATTTATTCTAAACAATGCAATAACTTTCCTAGTCTATCTGCAAGATTCTCGATCCTACCTCAGAAGTGAGGAATCATATTTTCTTAGAAACTATCAATCCTCACAGCTTCCCTGGCAATATCGAGAATAGAAATTACTGAAATGAAACAATTAACTACCTTATTTGATATGATTCTAACTAGAACTTTGAAAGCTAGAACCTGGATTACGCAGAACAGTGGCGAATCCGATGGTGTATGTGATCTTGTCCCCTCAGTATGATCTCCTCGTTCTTTCGTGTTCACATGGATCCAGAAAAGCGTGTAATGCCAGCATCGACAGAAATAGATATTGGGACAAGGACAGCTCAGAATGCAGACTGAAAATGCGAGTAGGAGAGGGATAGCGCAAGAGTACAGAGCTTGGCTTATGCAATTCCTAGCGGGATTTTACTTGCGAGTCATGCAACATAAAGTGACCAGAACCTGAAACTACCCTATTTGAAGAGCAAAACCTGCAACTTTAATGGCTTCCTAAGCTATTCTACTTCAATGGAATGGATAAAACAACAACACTGTTTGCACAAGCTGGATATGTGGCTTACCAACAATGGACAATGCTAAATAAGCATGCAAATGAATCGAAACTATGGCTCTAAATGTAGACAAAAGACTGAACTATGAAAATGAGAGCTTGAAAGTGAATGAGGGGCCGACCTAGCAGATAGCACTTGCACAAGGTGGATATGTGGCTTACCAACAGCAAGACAATACTAACTAAGCCTGCAAATGAACTTGAAACTATGGCCTCTAAGCAAAATGATAAACTGAACTATGGAAAATGAGAGGATGAGAGCAAAAGATCAGGCCTTTTGTTTGTGCACAAACCATTTATTTATAGCTTTCATTCACCCAAAGATCAAAACCAAACTGAACTCTAAAAACCATAAACAATGGCCAAACACTATTCCAGGGGACCAAAAACATAAATGCATGCCCAAGTCGGAAAGGAAAGCTGGTGAAACGTTGATCTTTTATGTGAGTCGCGTCAAAACACTTTCTGGAAAATGCGTGTAGGACTGCCGCTCTGAGCAAGGCAACGGTTCATAAGACCGCCACCCCGATCGGGCGGCGGTTTCGTCACTGAAGATCAAAAGGCCAAAAAAAAGGGAAAGAGGGGAAAAACAAAGGACGCGGGGGCTAAGCGGGGCATGCGGGATGTTAACACATACTCAGGGATTTTTGGATCCCGAACACCTTGCGAGAGACTGTATCATCATTGGGAACTTGTCACGTTGTTCTCGTAGTACAGTACCTTACAATTTTGGGTAAATACGAGTCTTACTCTTAGGTGCTTCTATAAATGCCATAAACCAACTTCTCTTCGTGTCATATACTTGAGTTGCTCCTGAATCTAAATACCGGTAATTAGAAACATCGAACTCGGGGTTGTAGAATAACCGTAAACAATTTTTCTTGGTCATTTCTTAGGTCATGTTATCTTCTGCAACCTTCCTTTTCTTTACCTTTTCTATGAATGCTAACCACTTTCTGGAATTGTTTCTTAAAATTCCCAAGAGCTCCACAGTGAAAGAAATTTCCCCTATTTTTCTCCTCCTTTGTGTCTTTACCATTCTTTGAGACAACTTTGGGAGGGAGGGATGAGGTTTTTGTCACTCTTCCTTTTTTGTGCCCTTACATTCTACTTGAAAAAAGTCTTTATAGGATTCTCATCATTCATGCCCTCATCCTTCCTTCGATTTCTTATTGAAGTAGTGCTGCTTATTAATTTTGTAAAATCCCAATTGGATTGGGTTCTTAGTCCTACTTACTAATTAGATCTACATCCAGGTGGGTTTAGTCTCATTCCCTTCAAACTATATTGAGTAGATCCTTGCTCAAAGAACAACATCTTCATTCTCGAGATTCCAAAAATTAAATCCAATGCCATCAAATCGTTCTACCATCTTGTGACGATTTCTTGCAACAAATGTGGCCATATCTCTCGTCTTTAAACTTTTGATACTTCTCTGCAGTAGCACTTCACCAACACTACTCTGATACCATGAAAATTATTATCACTCTTAATCAGAACACAAAAATGCAACTACAAGTTTTGATCTATTTCTTATTATTATTTGCCTATGTTCTGCTAAATCAGAGAATACAATCTTTATAGAATAACAGTAAACAAAGTCTTATTCAAACTCAAACTCACACTACCCTATCTCTACTCTTCATCCTTCAGATGGAAAACCTATCCCAGTACACACATATATCATCTAATGTGTTGTCAATTAAAAAATTACTTCCCTAAATGCTAGTTCTGAAATCCTAAATGCTAAAAATAAAATGCCTAAATATTCTGCTATTATTTCGCATGTTTAACACTCCCACTTAGCCAAATATTTTTCAACCATCTTGTATCACATCGAATCCTTCTTTGCAAAACTCATACTTATTTCTTGGTAATGCCTTTGTCAATGCATCTGCCACCATCATCTCAGTTGCACAGTACTTCATTTTGATAGTGTTGTTATCAATTTGTTCACGGATGAAATGGTATTGTATCCCTACATGTTTAACTCTCCCATGATACTTCGAATTATTCATCATGGCTATAAAAATTTGGATGTCACACTTTAATATTGTTGTTTGGGATTGAGTAACCTCAATGTCTTCCAACAATCTTCTCAACCACATCAATTCTTTTATAGCTTGACATGGTGCTATATATTCTACTTCTGCACTGGAGAGAGAAACAGATCGTTGTTTCTTACTTGCCCATGAAACTACACCTACACCAAGGATAAAACAGAACCCTAAAGTTGATCTTTTACTATCAACGTTCCCTACCCAATCTACATCACAATACCCAGTAAGTTCCAGAGAATTTTTTGAACTCCAACTGAATATTATTCCATGTTTAGTTGTTCCTTGTAAATATAAAAAAATTATTTTAACTGCTGCCTAATGTTGTGGTCCAGGATTTCTAGAATATTGGCTCACGATACTTACAACATGTGCAATTTAAGGTCTGCTAGAAACCATTGCATACATTAGGCTCCCACCAACATTTTGATATGGAACCATACTCCTATAACTTTCTTCTTCTTGTGTTTTGGGACACATGTCCAAAGTGAAAGTTTCTTTACTACATCCATTGGAGTACTATCGGCTTGCAATTTTCCATCCCAAATTTCTTGAGAATGTTCCTAATGTACCTCTCTTAGCTAAGATGGATTTTTTCTCTTCTCCTATCTCTTAAAATTTGAATGCCCAAGCAATAATGAATCTCACCATGATTGGTCATCTCAAATTCTGCAGACTAATAAAGACTTAAACATGCCAAACATCTTAAAAGAATTACTCATAATGATGGTGTCATCAACACATAAAATTCTTCTTTTAAGAATCCATTTAAAAATGTATTTTTATATCTACCTAATGTACATGAAGATCCAAGGTTACTGCCACTGCTAATAGAATTTTGATGGATGATATCCTCACTATAGGAGGAAAGGTGTCATGATAATCCAAACCTTCATTTTGGGTGTATCATTTTGCCACCAATCGAGCCTTGTAGCAATCTATCGACCCATCGGACTTGTACTTTTGTTTGAATAACCACTTGCATCCAACCACTCTCCTTCCGTGGAAGAATCGTGAGTACCCATGTCTAATGTTTTATGAGCGATTCATATTCAGCGTTCATTGCTTGCCTCCAATCTACATCATAAAGAATTTCAAGTGCTTCTTGAACACTTTGAGTGGTTCATCAACCTCTACACTAAGTCCATATGATTCAGATGCCTTTTGAGTGAGTTTCCTTAGTCTTGTTGATCTACAAAGTTTCTGCTCTCCTTGTTCATCTTGTATGGGATGTGTGGCTACAAATTGTAATGGTCTTCTTTGGAGTAAAATTCTCATCCTTGGATTCTTCATCGATCCAATTCATAAGACCTTTTTCTTAATCCTTATCATTTTCCATCTCTATTGATTTGTGCAAAACTGAATTTTATTCAAAAATGACGTCTCTTCTAACTAGAATCTCATGTGTTATAGGATCATAAATTCGATATACCTTCAATTCAAACTATATCCAACCATTATACACTTCTTGCTTTTTTCATCTACCTTCTTTCTTTTTCATCTGGTATATGTGCATATGCTCAAGAACCAAAATTTCTTAAATCATTGACACTTGGCTTACTTTCATGTCATGCCTCATAAGGCATCTTATTATGCAATGTAGTAGTTGGCAACCTGTTTTTTCTATATATGTTGCACTGGAGACTGCTTCAGCCCAAAAAACATTAGATAATCCACTACTCTTAAGCATGCATTTATCACTTCCAACAAGAGTCCTATTCCTTCTTTCAGGGACACCATTCTATTGTAGTGAATAAGGAATAATATACTCAAGTTTGATGCGTTCTTTTGCACATAAAATTTTGAAAGAATTTGAGGTATATTCACCCCCATTATCACATCGAGTCATATCAAAGGTTTTCTGACAGACTTCTCACCAAATGCTTTAAAACCTTCAACATCTCTAATGCACATGATTTATTTTTGATAAAGTAAACAAAGCTCGTTCTATACGAATCATCAATAAAGCTAATAAAATAACTTACCCCATTGTGTGACATTGTTTGCATTGCAACACAAACATCCGAATGTACAAGTTCCATTTTTCCTTAGCCCGTGTTGCTCCTTTATTTGGGAAGGGGAATCTATGTTTCCTTCCTAAACAATAGCCTTCACACACTCCCGACTCAATTGGTAGATGTAAATTAAAATATTCCACAAGCTGCTTTGATTTTAATATTCGAAGCGAATGAGGATTTGCATGTCTAAATCTATGATGGCAAAGAAGTGAATCGATATTTCATTATTTGTTGTTGTTAACACGACATTAGGTACTGTTGCACATAACTTGTACAAATTGCCATCTTTGATTCCCGTAGCAAAAATTACACCTTCAACATCCTTGAGGACACATTTCTTGTTGTCAAATTGTACAATTATGCCAGCATTGGTAGTTTTTCTCACTGATAAAAGACTTTTTAATAGAGCAGGTACATACCATACATTCTCAATTTTCTTGTATCCACCATCTGGGATTTGCAATGGAATATCTCTAATTCTAATCATTTCACATTTGCTATCATCTCCAAGATTATCGGAGTCTTACACTTGGGTGCTTCTGTATATGCCATAAACCAACTTCTCTAAGGTGTCATATGCTGAGTTTCTCCTGAATCTAAATACCAACAATTAGAAACATCAGAACTTGGGGTTGTGACAACCGTAAACAAATTTTCTTGGTCATTGCTTGAGGTCATGTTAGCTTCAAGCAACCTTCATTTTCTTTACGACTTCCACTCATGCTAACCACTTTCAAGCATTGTTTCTTAAAATGCCCAGGGGGTTCCATAATGAAAGAAATTTCCCTTATTTTTCTCCTCCTTTGTGTCTTTACTATTCTTTGAGACATTGACTTTGGTAGGGATGAGATTTTTTGTTACTCTTCCTTTTTGCTTTTCCCTTATATACTATTGAAAACAGTGTCGTAGGATTCTCATCATTCATGCCCCCATCCTTCCTTCTAATTTCTTCTTGAAGTAGTGTTAACTATCACTTTTGTCAAATGAAAATTGGATTGGGTGATTTCCACTACTACCGCCTAGAATAGGATTCTAGAAAACTCCCGAAAGCGACATAACAACATATTCCTCTCGCAATCACCGATCCACATGCTTTTGCCAATTGATTTTGAGAGAGATTTAAACTGATTTTGAAATCTAATATTTTTTTTTTTCCTACATCTTTAACTAAAAATATTCTTCTAAGATATAATCTTGTGCTAACATCATTTGACTCATATAACTTGATTAATTGATCCCAACCTTCCTTTGCTAATTTATCATCGCTTTTACATGTAAAAGCACATTATCACTCAAACTTAAAAGTATATAGGAATGAGCCCTAGCTTCCTTTGACTCCCACTTCTACTAATCAAATCTACATCCCGGGTGAGTTTAGTCTTAGTCTATTCAACTATATTGAGTATATCCTTTTTCTGCATCAACATCTTTATTCAAAGCTTCCAGAGATTAAATCCAATGCCATTAAATTGTTCTACCATCCTGTGAGGATCTCCTGCAGCAAATGTGGCCATATCTCTGTCTTTAAACATCTGATACTTTTCTACAGCAGCAGTTCACCAACACTACTCTGATACCATGAAAATTATTAGCGCTCTTAAATAGAACACATAAATGTAACTACATGTTTTGATCTATTTCTTATTCTTATTTGCTTTCTCTATGCTAAATCAGAGAATAGAATCTTTATAGAATAACAATAAACAAAGTCTTATTCAAACTCAAACTCAAACTACACTATCTCTACTCTTCATCTTATAGATGGAAAACATATTCCAGCACATACACATATCATCTAATGTGTTTTCAATTACAAAATAACTTCCCTAAATGCTAGATACAAAATTCCAAATGCTAACTACAAAATACCTAAATATTAGGCTATAATTTCTACATGTCTAACACTCCCACTTAGACAAATATTTTTCAACCAGCTTGTATCATATCAAATCCTTATTTGCAAAACTCAAAATTATTTCTTGGTAATTCCTTTGTCAATGCATCCACCATCATCATCTCAGTTACACAGTACTCCATTTTGATAGTGTTGTTCTCAAATTGTTCATGGATGAAATGGTATTGTATCCCTATATGTTTAACTCTCCCATGATACTTCGAATTCTTCGTCATAGCTATGCAACTCTGGATGTCACACTTTAATATTGTTGGTTGGGATTGAGTAACCTCGATGTCCTGCAACAATCTTCTCAACCAAATCAATTATTTTTCATCTTGACATGCTGCTATATATTCTACTTCTGCACTAGAGAGAAACAAATCGTTGTTTTTACTTACCAATGAAACGCACCTCCACCAAGGATTAAACAGAACCCTGGAGTTGATCTTTTACTATCAACATTCCCTACCCAATCTACATCACAATACCCAATAAGTTGCGAGAATTTTCTAAACTCCAACTGAATCTTATTCCATGTTTAGTTGTTCCTTGTAGATATCTAAAAATTCTTTTAATCGATGCCTAATGTTGCGGTCGGGATTATTTGGAATATTTGCTCACAATACTTACAATATGTGCAATATTAGGTCTACTTAGAAACAATTGCATACATTTGGCTCCCAGCTGAACATTTTGATATGGAACCATAATCATATAACTTTCTTCTTCTTGTGTTTTGGGACACATGTCCAGTGAAAGTTTGTTTCCTACTTCCATTGGAGTACTTGTTGGCTTGCAATTTTCTATCCCAAATTTCTTGACAATGTTTCTAATGTACCTCTCTTGGCTAAGATGGATTTTTCTCTTCTCCCTGTCTCTTCAAATTTGAATGCCCAAGCAATAATGAATCTCACTGTGATCATTCATCTTAAATTCTCCAACTATTTGAGACTTAAACATGCCTAATATCTTAAAAGCATTACTCATAATGATGGTGTAATCAACATATAAACTTCTTCTTTTAAGAATCCATTTAAAAATCTAGTTTTTATATCTAGCTGATGTACATGAAGATCCAAGGTTGCTGCCATTGCTGAAATAATTTTGATTCATGTTATCTTGACTATAGGAGAAAAGGTGTCGTGATAATCCAAACATGCATTTTGGGTGTATCCTTTTGCCACCAATCAAGCCTTGTAGCGGTCTATCGACCTATCGAATTGTACTTTTGCTTGTATAACCACTTGCATCCAACCACTCTCCTTCCAGGTAGAAGAATCGTGAGTTCCCATGTCCGATTTTTTATGAGTGATTCATATTCAGCATTCATTGCTTGCCTCCATCTCTGCATAAATACTTTTAAGTGCTTCTTGAACACTTGATTGGTTCATCAACCTCTATACTAAGTGCATATAATTCAGATGACTTTTGATTGGTTCATCTCCTTGTTCATCACCTATGGGCTATGTGGCTGCTGACTTGTAATGGTCTTACTTTGAGTAGAATTCTCATCCTTGGATTCTTCATTAGATCCGAAATCGTAAGGCCTTTTTTTCTGAATCCTTATCATTTTCCATCTATGTTGATTTGTGCAAAACTGAATTTTAATCAAAAATGATGTCTCTTTTGACTGGAATTTCATGTGTTATAGGATCATAATTTCGATATCCCTTCGAATTCAAACCAGTATCCAGCCATTATACACTTCTTGCTTTTGTCATCTATCTTCTTTCTTTCTTCATCATGTATATGTGCATATGCTTTTCTGAACCAAAAATTCTTAAATAATTGACACTTGGCTTGATTTGATGCCATGCCCCATAAGGTGTCTTGTTATGCAATGCAGCAATTGGCAACCTATTTTCTATATATGTTGCAATGGAGACTAGATTGATCTGAGAAACATTAGATAATCCACTACTCTTAAGCATGCATCTAGCACTTTCAACAAGAGTCATATTCCTTCTTTCAACGACACCATTCAGTTGCGTTGAATAAGGAATAGTATACTCAAGTTTGATACCTTCTTTTTCTCCTAAAATTTTGAAAGCATTTGAGGTATATTCACCCACATTATCACATCTAATTCATTTCAAAGGTTTTCCTGATAGCTTCTCACCAAATGCTTTAAAAACCTTAAACATCTCTAATGCACATGATTTATTTTTGATAAAGTAAACAAAGGTCATTCTAGAAGAATAATCAATAAAGGTAATAAAATACCTTGCCCCATTGTTAACAATGTTTGTATTGCACCTGCAATAGTTGAATGTATAAGTTCCATTTGCTCCTTAGCTCATGTTGCTCCTTTCTTTGGGAAGGGAATCTATGTTGCTTTCCTAAACAATAGCTTTCACACACTCCCAACTCAACTAGTAGATGCAAATCAAAGTCTTCCACAAGCTGCTCTTATTTTAATATTGAAACGAATAAGGATTTGCGTGTCCGAATCTATGATACCAAAGAACTGAATAAGAAATTTCGTTATTTGTTGTTCTTAGCACCACATCAGTCTTGCTACACATAACTTGTACAAATTGCCATCTATGATTCCCGTAGCAAAAATTACTCCTTTAACATCCTTGAGGACACATTCATTGCTGTCAAATTGTACAATTATGCCAGAATTGGTAATTTTGCTCACTGATAAAATAATTTTTACTAGAGTAGGTACATACCATGTATTCTCTAATTTCTTGTATCCACCATCTGGAATTTACAATGGAATATCTCCAATTCCGATCATCTCACATTTCTATCATCTCCAAGATTGATAGTCTTACTCTTGGGTGCTTCTGTATATTCCATAAACCAACTTCTCTCAGGTGTCATATGTTGAGTCGCTCCTAAATGTAAATAGAAACAATTAGAAACATCAGAACTTGGGGTTGTGACAACCGCAAACAAATTTTCTTGGTCATTGCTTGAGGTCATGTTAGCTTCAGCAACCTTCCTTTTCTTTACCTCTTCTACCCATGCTAACCACTTTCGGCATTGTTTCTTAAAATGCCCAGGAGCTCCACAATGAAAGCAATTTCCCTTATTTTTCTCCTCCTTTGTGTCTTTACCATTCTTTGAGACATTGGACTGGGAGGGATGAGATTTTTGTCACTCTTCCTTTTTGCTTTGCCCTTATATCTGCTGAAAATAGTGTTGTAGGATTCTCATCATTCATGCCCCCATCCTTCCTTCTGATTTCTTCTTGAAGTAGTGCTGCTATTACTTTTTTCAAATCCAAATTGGATTGGGTGCTTAGCGCTACTACCAGTCTAGAATAGGATTCCAGCAAACTCCCAAGAAACGACATAACAATATATTCTTCTGCAATCACTAATCCACATGCTGCCAATTGATTTTTGAGAGATTTAAACTGATTTAGTAAATCTGATTTTTTTGTGTTTCCTTCATCTTTAACTGAAAAAATCTTCTTCTAAGATATAATCTTGTACTAACATCATTTGATTCATATAACTTGATTAATTGATCCCAAGCTTCCTTTGCTGATTTTGCCTCACTTACATGTAAAAGCACATTATCACTCAAACTTAAAAGTATAAAGGAATGAGCCCTACCTTCCTTTGACTCCCACTTACTGATCAGATCTACATCCTGGGTGGGTTTATTTTTAGTCTCTTCAACTATATTTAGTAGATCCTTGTTAAGCAACAACATATTCATTCAGAGTTTCCAAAGATTAAATCCAACGCCATCAAATCATTCTACTATCCTATGAGGATCTCCTGCAAAAAATGTGGCCATATCTCTGTCTTTAAACTTCTAATAGTTCTTTGTAGCAACACTTCACCAACACTACTATGATACCATGAAAATTATTAGCACTCTTAAATAGAACATAGAAATGCAACTGCAGGTTTTGATCTATTTCTTATTCTTATTTTCTTGTGCTCTGCTAAATCAGATAATACAATCTTTATAGAATAGTAGTAAACAAATTCTTATTCAAAGGTTTCAAAAGTTTATGTGCAAAAGAATGGTGTCACTGAAAGAAGAAATAGGACTCTTGTTGAAAGTGTTAGATGCATGCTTAAGAGTAGTGGATTATCTAATGTTTTTTTGGGATGGAGCAGTCTCCAATGCAATATATATACAAAGCAGTTGCCAAGTGATGCATTGCATAAGAAGATGCCTTTTGAGGCATGGCAAGGAAGTAAGCCAAGTGTCAATGATTTAAGAATTTTTGGTTGCATAGCATATGCACATATACCAGATGAAGAAAGAAAGAAGCTAGATGAAAAAATCAAGAAGTGTATAATGGTTAGGTACAATTTGAATTCAAAGGGATATCGAATTTGTGATCCTATAACACATGAGATTCTAGTCAGAAGAGATGTCATTTTTCACAAATCAACAGAGATGGAAAATGATAAGGATTCAAAAACAAGGCCTTATGATTTCAGATCGATGAAGAATCCAAGGATGAGAATTCTACTCCAACAAGACCATTACAAGTTGCACACACCCATACGAGATGAACAAGGAGAGCGATAGTTTCGTAGATCAACAAGACTATGAAAACTCACTCAAAAGACATATGAATCATATGCACTTAGCGTAGAGGTTGATGAACCACTCGATGTTCAGAAGAACTTTCAAGTATTGATGTAGCAGATTGGAGGCAAGCAATGAATGTTGAATATGAATTGTTCATAAAAAAATCAAACATGGGAACTCACGATTCTTCCACCCTGGAAGGAAAGTGATTGGATGCAAGTTGTTATTCAAACAAAAGTACAGTCTGATGGGTCAATAGAACCCTACAAGGCTCGATTGGTAGCAAAAGGTTACACTTAAATTGCAGGTTTGGATTATCATGACACCTTTTCTCCCTGTAGTCAAGATAACATCCATCGGAATTCTCGTTAAGTGGTAAGAACTTGATCTTCATGTACATCAGCTAGATATAAAAACTACATTTTTAAATGGATTCTTAAAAGAAAAAGTTTATATGGAGCAACCGAAGGCTACATATAAGAAGGAAAGGAGTAGTTAGTATGCAAGCTTTAGAAAAATTCTATGGACAAAGCCGGTCTTCAGCATGGTATGAGCGTATTGATGGGTTTCTCCAAAATGAAGGATATGTAAGTTGCAATGCTGATTCAAATGTCTACATAAAGCATATTGGTGAGTCTCTAGTCATCTTAGCTTTATATGTTGATGACACCATCATTATGAGTAATGATTTTAAGATGTTAGGCATGTTTAAGTCTCAATTAGCTACAAAATTTGAGATGACTGATCATGGTGAGATTCATTATTGCTTGGGCATTCAAATTTTAAGAGATAGGGAGAAGAGAAAATCCATCTTTAGCCAAGAGAGGTACATTTGGAACATTCTCAAGAAATTTGAGATGGAAAATTGCAAGCCAGTAAGTACTCCAATGGAAGTAGGAAACAAACTTTAACTGGACATGTGTCCCAAAACACAAGAAGAAGAAATTTATATGAGTATGGTTCCATATCAAAATGTTGTTGGGAGCCTAATGTATGCAATAGTTTCTAAAGCAGGACACTATATTGCACATCTTGTAAGTATTGTGAGTCAATATTCCAGTGCAATCTTGGACCACAACATTGGGTAGCGGTTAAATTTTTTTAGATATCTACAAGGAACAAATAAACATGGAATAAGATTTAGTGGGAGTTCAGAAAATTCTCTTGCAATTTATTGCGTATTGTGATCAGAGATAGGCAGGGGACATTGATAGTAAAAGATCAACTTCAAGGTTCTGTTTTCTCCTTGGTGGAGGTGCAGTTTAGTAGGCAAGAAAGAAACAACCATCTGTTTCTCTCTCCAAAGGTCACCAGAAAGAAAAATATATATTAGCATGTCAAGCTACAAAAGAATTGATTTGGTTGAGAAGATTGTTGCGGGACATCGAGGTTAATCAATCCCAACCAACAATATTAAAGTGTGACAGCCAGAGTTGCATAGCCATGACAAAGAATTTGAAGTATCGTGAGAGAGTTAAACATATAGGGATACAATACGATTTCATCCGTGAACAAATTGAGAACAACACTATCAAAATGGAGTACTATGCAACTGAGATGATTGTGGTGGATGCATTGACAAAGGCATTACCAAGAAATAAGTTTGAGTTTTGCAAAGAAGGATTCGATGTGATACAAGCTGGTTGACAAATATTTGGCTAAGTGGGAGTGTTAGACATGCAGAAATTACAAATTTAATATTTAGGGATTCTCAGTAGTTAGCATTTAGGATTACATGTGAAAGCATTTAGCGAAGCTATTTTGTAATTGACAACACATTATATGATATGTGTACGTGTTGGCACATGTTGTCCATCTGTAGAATGAAGAGAAGAGATAGGGTAGTTTGAGTTTGAATTTGAATAAGACTTTGTTTACTATTATTCTATAAAGATTGTATTCTCTGATTTAGCAGAGCACAGGAAAATAAGAATAAGAAATAGATCAAAACCTGTAGTTGCATTTGTGTGTTCTGTTTAAGAGTGCTAATAATTTTCAACGTCTTCTTCTAGGTGCAGGTTTCACAACAGAATTTAGTCAAATCAGTAGTAAAAAGACTCCTTGCACTGCAGATTTAGAGCACCACGGATAGGTCTATGGTTTTTGAAGACACGTGCATGCTCCAATTAATAGGTTTCTGTGCCACTATATGCCAAAAAAAACAACAAAAATCCACACGTCCTCCTCAAATGATTTCCACACCAAAATCGGCGGTCTCGGATCGTTCGAAGCTGGAGGTCACAAGTTTGTTTGTTTGTTGCGACTGCTACGTGGCCAGGTCCCAATAAAACTTGAAACAGGTCATGGCCAATGCTCTACTCAGCCCTCACGTCTTCACGAAGTTCCAAGTTGTAATTCCAAACACCAAAGCTGTAGAATGATCGCTCTGATACCAGATTAAAGGAGAATAACTTGCAATGCATATTATTGATAGACAAAATTGTCTTAACGGGTGTGTGCACTGCATGTGAGAGACAAGTGTATAGAGGGAAATGTGAAAATTGATAGTGGACTATGTGATAATGAATCTTTGGACTAAGTCGATGGTGGACTTAATCTTCATTTGTTGCAGAATTGCCAATAGTAATGCCTCCATTTATTATTAAGAAAATGGAATGCTATTTGTTTTTTTTTTAAAGAAGAGCGTGAACTAACAGAAAGGCGGTTTGTGTCGATTTGCAGCAAGTGAAGAGACTCATCCTCTTTTTCTTTTGGGAAACATGTTATTCCCTTTCACAATAATTCACGCACTTTAATTTTGCCTCCAACTGTTTACCTCATGAAACTTTAAGTTTGTCTGCTCTGCAAATTTTCTTTTGGTGGCTAGGTACGCACTTTTCCCTGGTTGCGTGAGTGCTTTGGGTGAAGGACTGCTCTAGAGGATGTGCACATTTGGATTGGTGCCCCACTTTGTGTAGGCGAGATGTATCTTTGCTAATGCACCGACCACTATTTTTTTTGGATCATGTTTCCTTCTTCCTCCCTAGCTCGTGGCTCTCTTAATGCTATTTATGATCTACTTTGGACTTTATTTGTTTTTTTATTTCCTTCTCACCGCTGGTCACTTTCCTCTTGTCTTACTCTTCCTCCTCCTTGGGCACATGTGGTTTCAGCATTGAGGCCCCCTCTTTCGATGCTCAGGATTTCATGGTGATAGATGACATATATACCTTGGTGTTGGCTATAAAGCATCCCAGTATTATTGTTTAGTTGCTGCATGAAGTATTCGGTGGGGACGCATGTGGGACAACATGTGTTGAAAAGGTGCTATGGTATGTGAAATGCATATTTGTTGCTATATTGTGCATTTGACTTGTGAGAGAGAAGACATGAGAGATCTTAAGGAGGGTTATGTGGACATCTAACAAACACATAAAAGACATGTTTGACCAAATGAAAGAATGAGAAGACAACTTCTCATGGATGTGATCATGGCCGTGTCTAGAAGACAGGGGTTTCCTCAGAGATAACCATGTTGTTTCATTCTGCCTGAATACGAATAGGTCTCCAACCAATGAGTTTTTCTTACAAGCGCCTCTGGCTTGTGCGAAAGCATCCTTCCAACTGCGTCGAAAAGGGAATCCTTATTTGTTTTCACCTACTTTTGATCTTCATGTTTGCATGGTCTCCTTCTTATCATCGGCTATATGAGAACAACTCTAAACTTAATCCTTTATGCATGCCATTTAAGCATTTAGGGTCTTATGGTTTTGGTAGCAGGTTGCACACCAAAGGAAATATTCAGATGTGTATGTTCAATCACTCTTTTGAAATTGGTACAAATGTGGAGATTTGGGCACTCTACCATTTAAACCTGTGGTGGTTATGAGGTTTTGGTTGATCGGTGCTTGTAGTTTGTTCAATTTTTTAATAAGCATATGAATCGTATGTCAAACTATTTCAAAAAATTGGTCAGATGGAGTGTCATGGTTGCAGGATATGCACAAATGGATTTGTTGAGAAACTTTAGAAACAATAAAAGCATAATGGGCAACAAATTTTAAGAGATTGAACTGTTAGTGTGTTTGCACTCTGGTTGCATAATCATGGAGCTACAGCGAGCTCGTAAATTGGTTGCAAATCATGCTCAAACTGGATTTTTGAAAGGACCTTGGAAACCGTAGGTAATTGGAACTCGTCCACATATCGCCAATCCTATTATAAACGCTCGCCAATTCATTCCCAAGCATGGTTCATCTTCCCTTGCCTCTCATAATTATCGGGTTTTATTTATCTTTTGCAACTTAATAGAATTTTAAAATATTAGGATTTTAACACCGTTAAATGTTTATTTCAACTCGTTGCAAAAGCATTGAAATAACTCACGAAGTCAAAATAACCCATTTGCATTAAAACTTGAACTTATACCCTCATTATGAGGTGATGTAGAAAACTTCCTACTCAATAGGATCATTACAACATTGTTTTATCAACTAGATGAAATTGACTTCCGAGTAATAATGTTGATCATCTCACTGATAAATAGTTAATTTTTGTATTTTTCGGAGACTCATTAAGTACCCTTCGTAACTCTGAAAATGAGATGTTAAGCTTCATTCATGTACCTTGTTATGTGAGGAGTCACCTTGACCTCTGGATTGACCCCGAACGAACATATGTGATATTTGTGACGCTCTTATAAGGCTCATTTACCTTGTTTTACACTTAGGTTAAAACTAGAAAGTTGGCTTTCGTTTTGGATATTTAGAAATGATTTCCCATCTTCACAAACCTCTAGTGTTCTTACTAGACAATTGCATGGAAATTTTAGTTTAGGGAAAAACACTTTTCTGGATATTTTGGTGATGACATTTTGTAGGCTTACTCAGTCAGTAGTTTGATGAGGTCAAACTGGACCAATTTTGAGTTGTCACTCCAGAAAACTTGTCACCGTTTGAAAATAGTTTTCTAGTTCTCAATCCCGTCGACTCTGATGAATTCTCCTTATATAGGGGAACTAGTAGGAAGTGTCTACTTGCATGCTCATCCATCGAACGCATCAGTTTTGGATGTGTTTTCTAAGCCCTCAGCTAAATTTTGTTCAATTTGCACTAGGCCAACTATGACCAGTGGCCCCGGAAAACTAGCCGCCAAACACAAGCCGTTTGCTTTTCTCAATTCCATCAGTTGCTATGAACTCTTGGTATATATGGGGACATGTAGAAAGTTAAAGGTGGTGTGTGTTCTCATCCGAAGATAACTTTTGGAAGCGGTTTCTTAGCCTCTGAGCCCATTTTGAATGTTTTGTAGCTAGTAAGAAAATATAAAAATAGGAAGCTGCGGGACCCTCGTTGGGTTGCCAAACCACCCTGGATACTTTTGACACATGTAAATAATTGTTTAAAACTCTATAGTGTAACTTGTTTGTATGAAATAGAACTTTTGACAAAATGGTGTTTTCTCTCTCTTCCCTTCTCTTTCTCTCTCTGGTTACTGAAAATGAAGTGAAATGAAATGCATTGAATACGTGTCTCTAAATTTTTTTCTCTCACTTGCAAATTATAATTATTATTATATGTAAATGGGAAACTGAAAATGATAATTATGTTAGATTAGGTGGATGCCATGCCAACTAATTATTGCGATATCATGCTCACGTGGTTTTGCGGATGAAAGAATGATGACAAAAAGATGATGTGTAAATTATTAATTATCATTGTAATTTAGATAGTTCATTGTTAAATGAATAAATGTATAATGTAGTCTCATGTTACGAGAGGTTATAATTGAAAATTTGTTGATATGTATGAAATTCTAGTTTCAGGGACATCTAGGAAATGTACATTTAATCGTAGTTCAAATTTGATTTATAGTACACTGGTAAAAGGTTTGATATTTATATAAGGTAAATGAATTTGAAGTAATATCTTGTAGTGCGTATTTTTATTCAATAAATGATTAATGAGTCATCTTGTGCATTCATAATTTGTAAATGTAATAAAGAGATTAATCGAAACACTCCACCCTTATTGAATATCCGAGAGCACAACTTGGTTTCATGTGTGATACTTTTCCCTAGAAGACATTGAAAACCGTAGAAGGAAATTAAACTCAACACTCGATGGAACCTCCTAGTGTTATTAAACAAGGACCCAAGATTTGGGCTTATCGTCTTAGTCAGTATGTTAGGTTTGAATGACAATCCTTAACTTTTTTGCGATAAGATTGACACGATCAAACGTCATTTGGAGTAAGTAGAGCTAACTCCTCCTTCATACCCTAGTGGATTACCTTGTCATCCGAAGATAGATTTAAATTTAAATTTCTTCATTGAGTGAAATCCCTGTTGGATCCAGATGGCATAGATGGAGGTTGTGACTTAGTTGTTCTAGGTCTTACACCCTTGTTAATGAACCCCTTCTCCCGCTCAGCTAAATGTGTTACCTCAATTTCTCTCAACATAACACCTTGGTCCTTTCTGGAAGGTGGTTTAGCATAAATTGGTCCTCTCGCTTAAAACTCATATTTAGTTGAGGGGTAGACCCTTAGGTGAAGTTGGAATTAATCTAAACCTCGATTGATTTTGGATGTTTCCTTAACGTTCGTGTGTAGCTTCAAGTCTCCTAATCATATATGTCTTCAAGAGGTTAGGCAAACATTTTGTAACTCCTTTTACAAGACAATGCTAATGATAAGACCATAATGTGACATAGAAAATAAAGCATATAAGAGTATAAAAACGAGAGTTGAGGTTTGGAGTAATGCCACCCTTGAAGACCTTATAACTCAATTAAATATATTCTTTTGTTTCAAAGAATATGAATTGCCTTGGTGTGATCAACCTTCGAGAAAGCAAAATACTTATATAAATAAAAGTTGAATTCCTTAGGTCATTAAATTGGAATAACTAGGGTAGGGAAATAACCTTACTATGATCGATGAATGTTTTGTGGTAAAAAGCTATCTTGTATTTTAAATCTCCGTTAAATCCTAATATCGCTATATGGACACCAAGTCACATTCACTTGAGATGTAAGAGTAAAAGGTAGACATTGAATATATGTTGAGAAGAATATTCTTAACATAAGGTCAAGATAATTAAGTACTTTATATGCTTTTTAATTATGACAAATAAGAATGCAAGTTATGGAAAATTTTGTAAAGAATAAGAAGCCAACTTAAAATGGTCAAACTGTAAATTAAATGTGGAATGAACTTAAAGTTTTTGTAGATGGAAAAAGGAGAAAGTTATCCTTGCACAATAATGTTCTTAGAATGTTAATCATAACTAAAATACAATTAAAGAAATGATGTGTTGTGGGTTCGCCATTCCTGAAGTAATTTTCTTGTGGTTGGGTCCTTACTAGTAACCATTCATTGGGAAAAGTGTGGCGTTGACATGCTATATGTTGTTTGTCATGTGTCTATGTGAGTGGATGACTTATGAGAGTGTCGTATATGAGTTGAGTTTCTTCCTTACTTGGAGTCCTTGTTGTGTCGTGTGTGTGAGTGAGAAATGTAATTCAAAAAAAAAAAATTACCTTGGTTATTTTACTATTGTAATTGGGTGTGTAAAATGTGGGCACTACACAATGTGAGGACTTCATCTAATTATATTGAAGAAATCCAACTTTTATGGACTTATGTCTATGGAATCACATGGTTTAAAAAAACCAATGATGGAGGTAGTGTCGATATGGAAGAACTAAAAATTATATACGTACTTCATATTTTTATTTCAAGTTCAAAACCTAACAAATCTCTAAGATTGTTACCCAAGTTATCAAAATGCTAGGGTTAATGTGCTCTCCACATGTATTTGTAGGCACTTTTCTTTCAAAATATGAAATCATACATTTATGCTCTCCCCACATCTATTTGCAAAACAAATTGGTGACCTGACCACCAAAATTTGGAAAAGTGTAAGTGAATGGATGTTCCTATAATGAGGTGTAATGCAAACAATAAAAGGATCCATCCCAAAATTGCTTATGGAGATCTCATGTTTAGTGTTCTTGCTGTAATGATGGACCACAACCACGGTTAAAATTTTGCGTAATGTCTACTTTGAATATTCCTCCACCTCATAATAGTTCCTACTCAAAATTGATTCGCACTATTTGTTTAATGACTATTTCAATGAGTTAGTGTTCCATATTCTTATGTACTGTGACTTATTTTTTTAATATTTAAATTTGTCAAATTTAATGTGACCTCTTAGAATATCTGGTCAAATTTATATTTAGTATAGGATATTTTTGTGCTATGTTTACCATTTTCTTTTTATGAGTTCAATGAGGCTTATGTTACAAATATACTCTAATAGTCGCATTGCAGTAATCTGAAAGTTACAAATCTATTAAAAATTATGTTTTTTAGGTTGGCAGTGTTGATTTTGTAAGATAAAAATTGTTGACATTGGGAGTGTTGAATGACAAGGGCTTAGTTTTAGAGAAACTTTAAAGTTGGTTGTCTCAAGTATTTGTACATCATGGAGTGGACTCTCTAGTCTTTTGGTAGTGGTAAACAATAATGATATGTCATCCACAAGTGACTTCGTTGTAAAAAGAAGATAATTACCTATATTTCCATCTAATAGATACCCAGCCATGGAATTCAGCTCCATCAATCCCCTTCATGGTTTCAGTTTCAATCCTTCAACTGGAAATTCTCCGATTCCTTCCTAACCACGTCTCATTACACTACAGGTGCCCATTACACTACATGGATGCAATTGCTAAATATTATTCTTGTTAGTTACACATTATAATGTCATCACCGTAATTAATCAACAATCTGAAGCCTTCACAAACGACCATGGTATTAATTACAGCGATAATGTTCTTAAGTGTGTGAAAACTTACTCGTCAAATAGCATCTATTACGAAAATATTGTCTTATGGACTGGCGGCTTGCAAAGACTTTGGGTTCGTCTTCATCACCAAATGTTTGAGAGTCGTGCAATTCGTATTTCACACAGTAAATATTTGTCCGTCACTAATAATAATAATACATTTTATAGACGAGAGTCTAAGAAATTGATTTCCCAGGGATGCGACTTCAACTGTTGCCATATGTTATATCAATTGTTCAATTGAATCGCATATCAGCCAATTAGAAAAATAAATTGAAATCATCAGAAGAAAAGAAATGCAAGGGTCAACAGATTTGATTCCTTTGCAAACATCATCTTCCTGTTTAACATCACTGTCAATCTCACAGAAACTGATTGGAACGCTAAATATTCACGAAAATGGTAGACTAACACAGTCTAACAAAGAATAATGGTAGATTAACTCATGCTGATAAGAAATGGTTGGGACCCTAACAAGTTTGGCTGAGGTCTATTAAAAATATTTTTTCAAGATGCGTTATTAAGAAAATTCAGGAGTCATTTTCTATACACTTGATCTTATGAATTACTTATGTTTTGAATCTGGAATAGAGCTGAAAAATTAAATACAAAATGTATAAGAATGGCAAGTCAATAAACTAACTAAAACTCGAACAATAGGAAAGACCAGCAACTATTAACAAATTTCAAGCAAGGGTTATTCATCTAATGTGCACACTTCCAAAGTTTATAGTTTTCCATTGTAATTTAGAAATTTACAATAATCCCACTTTTCCCTCAACCAAAAAGTTTTGCGAGTCCGTGTAGTAACTTTTTAAAATAAGTGTTAATGAGAAAAATTTAGGAGATTTTTTCCATTTATGGGCATCTTAGAACTTCATATTTTTAAAGATTAGAATTGTCAAATTAAACGAAATATTATAAGAATGGAAATTCAATGAACTAAAAGAAACTTGAACAATAGGAAGGCCTCGAACCTCCACATTTTGAGCAAGGGATAGTCATCTAAACACACCATTACAAACTTTATAATTGGATTGAAATTTTACAAATTCATAAAAATCATAACTTAAATTGTCAAACTAAAATGTTTGAAGTCTATGCGATCACTTATCGATTTTTGTTCTAGTGAGTTTTATTGATAAAATTTAGGACTCTTTTTCCATTCATTTGGTCATGAGCTCTGCATACTTTTTGAATTTTGCTTTGTGGTAACAGGTTGTGTAAGACCCAAAAAATCCACACACACTTGAACAACAATGCAAAAGTAGGATAACTTTTGTGTTTTTGACTTTCTTGGCACAAAACAAATCGTCCACAATCATATCGTCCCTAAGGTTTCAACTAATATTGAAACAACTTGATACAAGGATGACCAAAAAGACAACATTATGGAAACGTCTCACACCCATGAAGAACAATTAACTTTTTCTACAAGATGACATAGAAGTCCAACCACATAACACACTTACGCTTAGGACATACCATAGTGAGCAATTCTTAAAGGTTTTTATTTTGATAAACATCCTACAATTCTTGACTTGTGTTTTCAAGGATGGATATGATTTGTATCATATTCATCTTACAAACTAAGTTTCTTTCTTATACACTTTGAAGAGTACTTAACCTTTAAGTCCTCTCTATTATGAAATTATTTGTTTAATTCATTTATTTAATAAAGGATATAATTAATTCCACAAGGCCAACTATCCAAACTTATGCTGCTAAAACTCACTCATACCCTTATTACAATATGGGTTCACATTTAGCACTAATTAAGAGGAAATTACAAATCACGTTGGAAAAGTTCAAGGAAAAATGGTCGAGTTGAATACATCTTTAAGACCTCATTAGTTATTACTGAGGATTTAGATGAAGCTTGAGAATTTATCCGTAATTATTACAAATTTCACTTAGGCTTCATTGATGATTTTTCTTTTTCTTTTTTCTCTTTTTTTTTTAACAAAGAAAACAATTTACCTTCAAACAAATGAGAGAATAGATTGTGGTTTCAAAACTACTTTCCCATACTTGTTAACTCTTATTAGATTCTAACCCTAACCATTGATTTCCTTTATAAAGATCATTTAAGAATTCACCATAAAAAGGATAGTGTTCACTAGTTTTACTAGGGATATAAGTTATATAATTTTTACTTTACAAAGGATGGCTTCATCTTAGATTAATTGTTGAATTACATGTTCTCCAAGTAGGTCACCTTTACATTAATTTATTTGCACATAAATTTTAGTTTAACTTCTATAAGGATTAACCAACCCATTTTACTTTACTTATAACACATTATTACTAAGTCATAGCAAGATTTAACTCAACATTTATTCTCAAGGGTAAAGTTTAACAATTCTCATTTACGAAAACAACACCAGGTTACATCAATTCTTTCCAGCACAATACACAACCCAAAGGGACATACCAACTCTAAGGAACCATGCATAGGGAACAAGAGAGTAATAACATTGACCAAGGAATGCTAAACTATTCTTAGAATACCGATAATCCATTAAGGTCTCTCAACAAAGAGGTAAACCAATTTTCTTATATTTTCCATGATAGTCAAACAATCCAAGGTTTCCAAAGTTAAGATGACAAAAACCACAATACATTATACTAAGACACTCTTCAACCTTTTCTAAAATCATCCAAGGACCTTATCAATAATTGAACACCATAAAAATAATTCATACAAAAGAACTTCTCAATCGGGTTGATGAAAATTTTTACAAGTATATCCCTCATCTACTCATCATAAGCCATCTCGCAACAAATTTTCCACAAGAGTCGGTTTGAAGAACTCGAGCAAGATAAGGCTACACCAAGCCACCATAACTATTATCTAATAATACCATGAAAGGAAACACTTTATTACAAGAATTCGGTCAAATATATCAACACTAACAACACCACAAGTTATAATAAATAATCTCAAGAGTGCCAATCAAAGAAGAAATACCTTGACATCAATTATTGAAAAAAGTAATGATAGTATAACAATCGAACAAGAATGGCCCTCGCCCTATAAGAAGAAATAAACAATCTAAAAGGAATTTACTTATTCCCCTCAAAACAAAATGCTAGAATAATTACAAGATTGGAGTTTGATATACATGCCATCCATCTAGAATTATCAAAAGATACTGGCTGAAAGCATAGGCTTGCATATTATTAGATTTCTAAAAGACAAGAATTGATCATCCCAACAAAGAGCGAATCATGGGGTTCAAATAGTAACATAAAAAAGCCAAGAATATTAGGATTTCAATCTTGTAATCAAAGAGTATAAGACTAAAATTTAATACAGAAATACCGCACTAACATTAAAAGTTCTAAGCTTTATCAGAGGCAAAGTATACTAGTTTCGAACCATTAACTCCCGTGAGCATTACCCCAATCATTCAAGAGGAGGATCAATTCCCTTATAGATAACAACAAACTCGAGAGAAGAGAGGAAGTTCTATCAAACAAGAGTATGAAAAATGTCATCCAAAATTTTATATATCACTAATGACTTATAAACCTCCTCAATAATCCTAAAGTTTGGTTAATTTAAAAGAAATTACCTCTTTTCCAAAACAACAATGTTTTAACTCAACCCTCGATAACCTAACCAACCATTCAAACATAGGTACAAACATAAATCACTAAGTTTCATTATCAAAGCAACACCTTGTTATTCCTCATGCTGTTATGCAGAACATGGCCATAAGATTCTGTCGATTTACGTAAAGGATATATCGAGTGACCTTCAAGACTAGTTTTCCCCAAGGTTAATAACATTCAAGGAAATTTCAATCACAAACATTAAGGTAAATATTTGCATAAAAATTGTCCAATCTTAATTAACAACATTAACATTATAAAAGGGAAAAAAACACACAAGTTAGAAAACTAGAATATGCCACCAACAATCTTCCCAAGAGGGAATTAGACCAAAACAATTCTAGTAATTAGCAGGGTATTGGATTTGCACAATTAAAAACATCGAACTTAGCCATGATCCAAAAAGCTAGTTACGGTTCAAGATGATGGGGATGGTCAAGGTACTTCTTGAGGATGGATTTAAAAGCCTAGGGACAAGATTGAAGATAATGTAGGAGTCTCAAACATGTGAGGTTTCGAAATGCATTGCACGCACGCACACAAACTTAGCCATTCTAAAGTTTTAATACCGAATCTCCAACCCACTAGCCCTGCATTGATCACCCCGATCGTAAAACCTTTCTTTCTTGATGTAAAAAGGGTTATCAAAGGGTTTGAGAGAGATTTAATAACATATGACAAAAGACAAGGATAGAAAACTTGAGTGATATGAATGAGTTAAGAGTTATCACAAGCTTACTTTAATGATAGTAAAAAAGCTAGCTTTAGAACAACATAATAAACTCAAACTCTATCGAGAGAAGAAGATATATACATATAAAATAAAAATCAAGGTCTATCTCTCGAGCAAGAAAAACATAACACTCGCAGAGAGAGGACACATGTATGCTTTCCACTAACATATTCGTAATAATGATAAAATATGATACAAGCACACAACAAGCGGAAAGGGAGAGATATTCCAACAAGGCATCCAAAAGACAACCAATTCAAGAAAATGGTGGTTCGATTTAACGATAAATTAAAAAAGAAAGGTGTAGAAATATCTTGCCTTCTCCTCCAACTTCGAAAGTCACATAAACACCACACCAACCAGCAACTGAATAATCTTCGTCGCATCTCCCTTTTCTACTAGGGCTAGAAACTCAAGCTCCATTCTCATCTATGCTTAGTACATGTAGAGCTCCACATACAAGCAACATCGAATGGAAAGAACAATGGTCTCAAGGGGCTATGTTAAGACTCCCGATATACACAAGATGGGTTTAATGGAAAATGCCTAGCACATACGTGAAAGACAGGGATAAGGCCGGACTACCCTAAATAACCTTCAAAATTGCCATAAATATTGGGCACCCGTAGTAGAGACATCAAAAGCACAAGGAGAAGAAATCAGACCAACGTCCCGTAGAAAACAAAACAATGCCCAAGAAAAGAAAAGAACTATTATGCAAAACACATTGACCGAATGATTTGAAGGATTCACTCTCCCAAACTAGTTTGGAAAAACTACTCTCTTGCTCACGTGGCTAGAGATAAAATAGTCTCCAAACTCGGACTAGGAAAAAAAAAAATATGAGGAGAAAGGATAAAAAGAAAACCTAGTGTCAAGTATGTGGCCCTTTACCAAGATTCACCATTTCCCAAGACTCTATAAACCACAAGAACGTGGGGAAAGCAGGAACATCCATCAAGCAAAATTGAGTTTCCCACATGAGGCTCCATTAAAAATAATGTTTTAGTTACCATAAGCAAGGCACTACTAAAGTTACAAAAAGGAAAATAGACTCTCACTCTCATGAATACGCATTTCCTTCCCCCAAACGTGGGCTAAAAAAACAAGGTGTGAATAAAATATTGAATGCAACATGGGCCAATAAAGGTGAGGTTAGAATTTAATTGGAAGACAACTAGAAAGAAAGACAAAACAAAAACAGGTGGTCACCTCCCAATTTGCATTAGACCAAGGCAAAGAATTTAACACGTCTTTTCCTTATAAAAATTAATGGAAATGTAGGTTCCCATCCTCTAATGCACTTCCACAACTAACTAGAATTAAATAAAACTAAAGTGTGCAGCTCGTAAGGAAGAAAAGATGGTGGGGGTGTGCATGGTGCCTCCATACCAACAAAGTCTAAAAAATACGCATTTCCATGAAATGGTGGGAGCGTTAACAAAAGTGGCCAACATGGGTGAAACCATCACATTAATACATATATATATATATATATATATATATATATATATATATAATATAATATATATATATATATATATATATATACGGAAAGGAGACTGGTACAACTCGAGAAATATTATTTCACCTTTAAAACAACAAATAAAGCGAGTATGCAAGCAAGCTAGTCGACCAAGGAGGAACTAAAGAGGAGTTTGAAAAGGAACGAAAGACAAGGACCAACCACAACATGATGTCACAATGAAGATACCCTCCTCTTTGCATGAATCGAGGCTCGATCCATGAAGCCACCAATCCAAACAATAAAATCAAATATCGATAATTAAAAACAAATTTTATAATGAATCAACGATCGATATGAAGTTATCGCCGATCGATAATTAAAATAATAATATTATTACTATTGTTATTACAACTTAATACTACTTATTAATCGCATTAATAAGGACCCATATACAATCACTTCAATAAAATAATAATCGCAAGAATCTACAATTCAAAGGAATAGTTATTATTATGTAGATGTTCCCTCAGTTGGTCACGTCCCTAACAACATCAAGTCATCATTCAAACCACCTGCTGCTCGAATTTGAGAATGAGATTTTCCTTAACAGGGTAATTGAAAAGGTAGAAGCCCGACTATGGATCAGCAAGAGAGCACACAACATTAAATGCTTAGTAACACGGTCATGTAAGAAGAAAAACAAGAATGATGAACTGCAGGGCGATCACGGAGTTGAAAGTAGCGTTGGAGGACCTATTAGTTGCATATTTTTGAAGGTAAGCGCAGAAAGTAAAATATAGCAATTACTCTTTGATGATGTTGGTTTCTTTTGACTTAATGTATTCTTGCTATATGATAAACAGCTTTACCTTTCTTTTCCCACTTTATACATTCTATGGTCTCTTATCTCAACGATGTTCATTCTTCGACACTAATATGTTACGATACATTTTAAGGGTACAATGAATAATACCCATATACTAAAAATGAACCTTATAGGATGTAAACTACAATTTAACATATTTTTGATCCTTGCTCATGTTTTTATAGTTTGGTTAGGAGTTTATATATCTCAGGTATTCACCTATATGCATGATTTGGCATCAACATATCCTCCACCTTCCGAATTCGGTTCAAATTCTCTAATAGGTGCTTTAATCCCTCATATATCATCCTTTCTTTGGTAATTTGCATCTTTGAAACCCTAGATAATGCAAGCTAGAACCATCACATCAGTTTGTTAAACATGAAAATCATGTTTTAGTACATGGATATAATTAAATTCCAACACCTATAAATGCTGAAAGGCTCACTAACAATCATAAAGACACATCAAAGAATCATTATGAAAGAAATATACTAGAAGTTATAAATATTCTTACTAGAGTAAATGCATGAATCTCTCTTAGCCAAAAGCACTTAGCATTATTCCTTCTTATCTAAAGTATTTGTCGACACGTGACAAATTCAAGTATTCAAGGGTGTCAAGATGTTATCAAATATAGTTTTATTCATTGAATATTGCATGTTGGGCCAAAACAACATGCCTTGTTTGGCCTCTTTGGTTAGTGCCCAATGTAAGTAAGTGTACACATATAGGTTCTCAAAACCTAACTAGTGGTTTTTGTGGGGTTTTTCATTCATCATTGGGGGTTTGAGATCTTGTTTAGAATGCTTAGAAGGATTTAGAAAATTACGCACAATTAGGATTTGAATGTGAAAAACATTTATGAAGGAGCAAGACTTAAAATATAATGACATATAATTTGAGCAAGTCTAAGACAGGTATAGTAGTTTGGAAAATAATCTACAAAATGGATTCACAGTAGACTTATACAATTCTTAATTCTAGCTCAATTTCCAAGCACATTTCCAAATGATGCATCAACTATTTTCAAATCTTTTTGTTTTAAGTAGTGCACACTCTCATAAATTCCCGAATCTATTTGTAAATATCGGAAGTGCATTCATCCTCTTTTTTTCAAGTTCATGGCTATTTTTAGTGTAAAGTTTAGTTGCTAATCTTAGTTTATTCTTGAATATTCTGGGTTTTTGAAATTTGGATTTGGCTAATTTTTATTTGTTAGATTGATGGATTATCTTCACCTAAATTTTTTTGATAAAGTTAATTTTTAAGTGATTTTCCTAGCATTTACAAGTAATAGACAAATTTTTATATTTAAACACTTTCTTTACCTCATGCAGGAAGAAAATTTCAAGTGATTCTTGAACACCGAGTGGTCCATCAACCTCTACACTAAGTCCATATGATTCGATGCCTTTGAGTGAGTTTCCTTAGTCTTGTTGATCTACAAAGTTGCTGCTCTCCTTGTTCATCTCATATGGGATGTGTGGCTACAAATTGTAATGGTCTTACTGATTAGAATTCTCATCCTTGGATTCTTCATCGATTCAAATTCATAAGACCTTGTTTGTTAATCCTTATCATTTTCCATCTCTATTGATTTGTGCAAAACTGAATTTTATTCAAAAATGACGCTCTTTCCGACTAGAATCTCATGTGTTATAGTATCATAAAATCGATATCCCTTCGAATTCAACCCGTATCCAACCATTATACACTTTCTTACTTTTGTCATCTACCTTCTTTATTTTTTCATCTGTATATGTGCATATGCTCAAGAACCAAAATTTCTTAAAGCATCGACACTTGGCTTGCTTCCATGCCATGCCTCATAAGGCATCTTATTATGCAATGTAGCAAAGTGGCAACCTATTTTCTATATATGTTGCACCGAGACCGCTTCAGCCCATAAAACAATTCATAATCCACTACTCTTAAGCATGCATTTAGCACTTTCAACAAGAGTCCTATTCCTTCTTTCAAGGACACCATTCTATCAGTAGTGAATAAGGAATAATATACTCAAGTTTTATGCCTTCTTTTTGCACATAAAATTTTGAAAGCATTTGAGGTATATTCACCCCATTATCACATCGAGTCATATCAAAGGTTTTCCTAACAGCCTTCTCACCAAATGCTTTAAAAACATAAACATCTCTAATGCACATGATTTATTTTTGATAAAGTAAACCAAGCTCGTTTCTAGAATAATCATCAATAAAGCTAATAAAATACCTTACCCCATCAGTGTGACATTGTTTGCATTACAGCAGAAACATCCGAATGTACAAGTTCCATTTGCTCCTTAGCTCATGTTGCTCCTTTATTTGGGAAGGGGAATCATTGTTTCTTTCCTAAACAATAGCCTTCACACACTCCCGATTCAATTGGTAGAGGAAAATCAAAATCTTCCACAAGCTGCTTTGATTTTAATATTCAAAGCGAATGAGGATTTGCATGTCCGAATCTATGATGGTGAAGAACTCAATCAAATATTTCATTATTTGTTTTGTTAACACCACATTAGGTAAATCATGTGCACATAACTTGTACAAAATTGCCATCTTTGATTCCTAGAGAAAAATTACACCTTCAACATCCTCGAGGACACATTTCTTGTTGTCAAACTATACAATTATGCCAGCATTGGTAGTTTTTCTCACTGATAAAAGAATTTTTAATATAGCAGGTACATACCATACATTCTGGATTTTCTTGTATCCACCATCTGGCATTTGCAATGGAATATCTCTAATTCCGATCATCTCACATTTGCTATCATCTCCAAGATTGTCAGATACACTTGGGTAATTTCAGATATGCCATAAATGAATTTCTCTAAGGTGTCATATGCCGAGTTTCTCATGAATCTAAATACCAACAATTAGAAACATCGAACTTGGGGTTGTGACAATCGTAAACAAATTTTCTTTTCATCGCTGAGGTCATGTTAACTTCAAGAATATTCCTTTTCTTTACGACTTCCACCCATGTTAACCACTTTCGGCATTATTTCTTAAAATTCCCAGGGGTTCCACAATGAAAGCAATTTCCTTATTTTTCTCCTCCTTTGTGTCTTTACCATTCTTTGAGACATTGGACTGGGTAGGGATGAGATTTTTTTGTTACTCTTCCTTTTTACTTTTCCTTATATACTCGCTTGAAAAATAGTGTCAGTAGGATTCTCATCATTCATGCCCCATCCTTCCTTCTAATTTCTTCTTGAAGTAGTGTTGCTATCATTTTTTCAAATCCAAATTGATTGGGTGCTTTGCACTACTACCAGATCCTAGAATAGATTCTGAAAACTCCCAAGAAGCAACATAAAAAAATCTTCCTCTCGCAATCACTGATCCACATGCTGCCAATTGATTTTTGAGAGATTTAAACTGATTTGTGAAATCTAATATTTTTTGTGTTTCCTACATCTTTAACTGAAAAAATCTTCTTCCAAGATATAATCTTGTGCTAACATCATTTGACTCATATAACTTGATTAATTGATCCCAACCTTCCTTTGCTAATTTTTCCTCGCTTACATTTAAAAGCACATTATCACTCAAACTTAAAAGCATACAGGAACGAGCCCTAGCTTCCTTTGACTCCCACTTACTAATCAAATCTACATCCTGGGTGGGTTTAGTCTTAGTCTATTCAACTATATTGAGTAGATCCCTTTTCTGCATCAACATCTTCATTCTGAGCTTCCAGAGATTAAATCCAATGCCATCAAATATGTCTACCATCCCGTGAGGATCTCCTGCAACAAATGTGGCCATATCTCTGCCTTTTAAAAATCTGATACTTTTCTATAGCAGCTAGCTTCACCAACACTACTCTAATACCATGAAAATTATTAGCGCTCTTAAATAGAACACATAAATGTAATCGCAGCTTTTGATCTATTTCCTATTCTTATTTGCTCATTACAATATGCTAAATCGTAGAATAGAATCTTTATAGAATAACAATAAACAAAGTCTTATTCAAACTCAAACTCAAACTACACTATCTCTACTCTTGCTAGATACAAAATCCCAAATGCTAACTACAAAATACCTAAATATTAGGCTATAATTTCTACATGTATAACACTCCCACTTAGACAAATATTTTTCAACCACTTGTGATCACATCAATCCTTATTTGCAAAACTCAAACTTATTTCCTCGGTAATGCCTTTCACAATGCATCCACCATCATCATCTCACTTGCAAGACTCCATTTTGATAGTGTTGTTCTCAAATTGTTCATGGACGAAATGGTATTGTATCCCTATATGTTTAACTCTCCCATGATACTTCAATTCTTTTTCATAGCTTACGCAACTCTAGTCATCACACTTTAATATTGTTGGTTGGGATTGAGTAACCTAGATGTCCTACAACAATCTTCTCAACCAAATCAATTCTTTTTCATCTTGACATGCTGCTATATATTCTACTTCTGCACTACGAGAGAAACAAATCGTTGTTTCTTACTTACCCACGAAACTGCACCTCCACCAAGGATAAAACAAAACCCTGGAGTTGATCTTTACTATCAACATCCCCTACCCAATCTGCATCACAATACCCAATAAGTTGTAGAGAATTTTCTTAACTCCCACTGAATCTTATTCCATGTTTAGTTGTTCCTCAGATATCTAAAATTCTTTTAACCGATGCCCAATGTCATGTCCAGATTACGAATATTGCTCACAATACTTATAGTATGTGCAATATTAGGTCTACTAGAAACAATTGCATACATTTGGCTCCCAACAACATTATGATATGGAACCATACTCATATAACTTTCTTCTTCTTGTGTTTTGGACACATGTCCAAAGTGAAAGTTTGTTTCCTACTTCCATCGGAATACTTGGTGGCTTGCAATTTTCTATCCCAAATTTCTTGAGAATGTTCCTAATGTACCTCTCGCTAAGATGGATTTTTCTTCTCTCCTATCTCTTAAAATTTGAATTCCCAAGCAATAATGAATCTCACCATGATCATTCATCTTAAATTCTGCAGCTAATCGAGACTTAAACATGCCTAACATCTTAAAACCATTACTCATAATGATGGTGTCATCAACATATAAACTTCTTCTTTAAGAATCCATTTAAAAATGTAGTTTTTATATCTAGCTGATGTACATGAAGATCCAAGTTTGTATACACTCACTGAAAGAATTTTGATTCATGTTATCTTGACCATAGGAGAAGAGGTGTCATGATAATCCAAACATGCATTTTGGGTGTATCCTTTTGCCACCAATCAAGCCTCAGTAGTAGTCTATCGACCTATTAGACTTGTACTTTGTTTGTATAACCACTTGCATCCAACCACTCTCCTCCAAAGGAAGAATCTGAGTTTCCATGTCTCGATTTTTTATGAGTGATTCATATTCAACATTCTTTACTTGCCTCCAATCTATCGCATAAATACTTTTAAGTGCTTCTTGAACACCGATTGGTTCATCAACCTCTACACTAAGTGCATGTAATTCATATGACTTTTTGAGTGAGTTTTCGTAGTCTTGTTGATCTACGAAGCCGCCGCTCTCCTTGTTCATATCCTATGGGCATCATGTGGCTACAACTTGTAATGGTCTTGCTGAGTAGATTTCTCATCCTTGATTCTTCATCGATCTGAAATCGTAAGGCCTTTTTCTCAATCCTTATCATTTTCCATCTTTGTTGATTTGTGCAAAATTCAAATTTTCGTCAAAAATGATGTCTCTTTTGACTAGAATTTCATGTGTTATAGGATCATAAATTCAATATCCCTTCGAATTCAAACTGTATCCAACCATTATACACTTCTTGCTTTTGTCATCTAGCTTCTTTCTTTCTTCATCATGTATATGTGCATATGCTCTGCAACAAAAATTCTTAATAATTGACACTTGGCTTGCTTTGATGCCATGCCTCATAAGGTGTCTTGTTATGCAATGCAAGCAATTGGAAACCTATTTTCTATATATGTTGCACCGAGACTGCTTCACCCAAAAACATTAGATAATCCACTACTCTTAAGCATGCATCTAAGCACTTTCAATAAGAGTCATATTCTTTCTTTCAAAGACACCATTCTTGTGGTGAATAAGGAACAATATACACAAGTTTTATACCTTCTTTTCGCTCCCTAAACTTTTGAAAGAATTTGAGGTATATTCACCCACATTATCACATCTAAGTCGTTTCAAAGGTTTTCTTGATAGATTCTCACCAAATGCTTTAAAACCTTAAACATCTCTAATGCACATGATTTATTTTTGATAAAGTAAACAAAGGTCATTCTAGAAGAATCATCAATAAAGGTAATAAAATACCGCCCCATCAGTGTGACAATGTTTGTATTGCACCGCAAATAGTTGAATGTATAAGTTCCATTTGCTCCTTAGCTCATGTTGCTCCTTTCTTTGGGAAGGGTAATCTATGTTGCTTTCTAAACAATAGCCTTCACACACTCCCAACTCAACTAGTAGATGCAAATTAAAATCTTCCACAAGTGCTCTTATTTTAATATTCGAAACGAATGAGGATTTACATGTCCGACTTCTATTATGCCAAAGAATCGAATAAGAAATTTCATTATTTGTTGTTCTTAACACCACATCGTGCATCGCTACACATAACTTGTACAAATTTCCATCTATGATTCCCGTAGCAAAATTACTCCTTTAACATCCTTTGAGGACACATTCATCATTGCCAAACTATACAATTATACCAGAATTGGTAAATTTTCTCACTAATAAAATAATTTTTACTAGAGTAGGTACATGCCATGCATTCTCAAATTTCTTGTATCCACCATCTCGCATTTGCAATGGAATATCTCCAATTCCGATCATCTCAAATTTTCTATCGCTCCAAGATTGACAATCTTACTCTTGGGTGCTTCAGATATTCCATAAACCAACTTCTCTCGTGTCATATGTTGAGTTGCTCCTAAATATAAATAGAAAAATTAGAAACATCGTAACTTGGGGTTGTGACAACCGCAAACAAATTTTCTTGGTCATTACTTGAGGTCATGTTAGCTTTAGCAACCTTCCTTCTCTTTAGCTCTTCTACCCATGCTAACCACTTTCGGCATTGTTTAAAATGCCCAGTGGGCTCCACAATGAAAGCAATTTGCCTTATTTTTCTCCTCCTTTGTGTCTTTACCATTCTTTGAGACATTGGACCGGGAGGGATGAAATTTTTTTGTCACTATTCCTTTTTGGTTTGCCCTTATATCTTCCCCGAAATAGTGTTGTAGGATTCTCATCATTCATGCCCCCATCCTTCCTTCTGATTTCTTCTCAAGTAGTGCTGCTATTACTTTTTCAAATCCAAATTGATTGGGTGCTTAGTGCTATTACCACCTAGAATAGGATTCTAGCAAACTCCCAAGAAATGACATAACAATATATTATTCTCGCAATCACTAATCCACATGCCACCAATTGATTTTTAGAGATTTAAATTGATTTGTTAAATCTGATTTTTTTGTTTTTCCGCATCTTTAACTCAAAAATCTTCTTCTAAGATATAATTTTGTGCTAACATCATTTGATTCATATAACTTGATTAATTTATCCCAAGCTTCCTTTAATGATTTTGCCTCACTTACATGTAAAAGCACATTATCACTCAAACTTAAAAGTATACAGAATGAGCACTACCTTCCTTCGACTCCCACTACCGATCGATCTACATCCCGGGTGGGTTTATTTTCAATCTCTTCAACTATATTTAGTAGATCCTTGTTCAGCAACAACATATTCATTCGTAGTTTCCAAAGATTAAATCCAACGCCATCAAATCATTCTACCATCCTATGAGGATCTCCCCAAAAATGTGGCCATATCTTTGTCTTTAAACTTCGATACTTCTCTCATAAAGATCACTTCACCAAAGACTGCCTCGATACCATGAAAATTACTAGCACTCTTAAATAGAACATAGAAATGCAACTACAAGTTTTGATCTATTTCTTATTCTTATTTTCTTGTGCTCTAACCGCTAAATCAGAGAATACAATCTTTATAGAATAGTAGTAAACAAATTCTTATTCAAAGGTTTCAAAAGTTTATGTGCAAAAGAATGTCATTAATGAAAGAAGGAATAGGACTCTTGTTGAAAGTGCTAGATGCATGCTTAAGAGTAGTGGATTATCTAATGTTTTTTTGGGATGGAACAGCTCTAAAGGTGCAATATATATACAAAAAAGTTGCTAACTCGATGCATCAGCATAAGAAGATGCCTTATGAGGCATGGCATGGAAGTAAGCCAAGTGTCAATGATTTAAGAATTTTTGGTTGTATAGCATATGCACATATACCAGTATGAAGAAAGAAAGAAGCTAGATGACAAAAGCAAGAACTCGTATAATGGTTGGATACAATTTGAATTCAAAGTGATATCGAATTTGTGATCCTATAACACATGAAATTCTAGTTAGAAGAGATGTCATTTTTCACAAATCAACAAAGATGGAAAATGATAAGGATTAAAAACAAGGCCTTATGATTTCTGGATCTGATGAAGAATCCAACGATGAGAATTCTACTCCAACAAGACCATTACAAGTTATAGCTACACAGCCCATATGAGATGAACAAGGAGAGCAGCAGGTTTCGCCAGATCAACAAGACTACGAAAACTCACTCAAAAGACATATGAATCATATGCACTTAGCGTAGAGGTCGATGAACCACTCGGTGTTCAAGAAGAACTTTCAAGTATTGATGCAACAGATTGGAGGCAAGCAATGAAAGCTGAATGTGAATTGTTCATAAAACAATCAAACATGGGAACTCACGATTCTTCCACCTAGAAGGAAAGTGGTTGGATGCAAGTGGTTATTCAAACAAAAGTACAAGTATGATGGGTCGATAGACACCTTCAAGGCTTGATTGGTGGCAAAAGGTTACACCCAAATTGTAGGTTTGGATTATCATGACACCTTTTCTCCCGTAGTCAAGATAACATCCATCGGAATTCTCAAGTAGCAAGGGTAGCAACCTCGATCTTCATGTACATCAGCCTAGATATAAAAACTACATTTTTAAATGGATTCTTAAAGAAGAAGTTTATATGGAACAACCGTAAGGATACATACAAGAAGGAGAGGAGTAGTTAAGATGCAAGATTTAGAAAACATTCTATGGACTCAAATAGCTTCTTCAAGAGCATGGTATGAGCATATTGATGGGTTTCTCCAAAATGAAGGATATGTAAGTTGCAATGCTGATTCAAATGTCTACATAAAGCATATTGGGTGAGTGTCTAGTCATCTTAGCTTTATATATTGATGACACCATCATTATGAGTAATGATTTTAAGATGTTAGGCATGTTTAATTCTCAATTAGCTACAAAATGTGAGTTGACCGATCATGGTGAGATTCACTATTGCTTGGGCATTCAAATTTTAAGAGATAGAAGAAGAGAAAATCCATATTAGCCAAGAGAGGTACATTTGGAACATTCTCAAGAAATTCGAGATGGAAAATCGCGACCAAATAAGTACTCTAATGGAAGTAGGAAACAAACTTTCACCGGACATGTGTCCCAAAACACAAGAAGAAGAAATTTATATGTGTATGGTTCCATATCAAAATGTTGTTGGGAGCCTAATGTATGCAATGGTTTCTGAAGACCTGATATCGCACATGCCGTAAGTATTGTGAGTCAATATTCCAGCAATCTCGACCACAACATCGGGCAACAAATTAAATTTTTTTAGATATCTACAAGGAACAAATAAACATGGAATAAGATTTAGTGGGAGTTCGTAAAATTCTTCGCAACTTACATCGCATATTGTGATGCAGATCGGGAAGGGGGATGTCGATAGTAAAAGATCAACTTCAAGGTTCTATTTTCTCCTTGGTGGAGGTGCGGTTTCATGGGCAAGAAAGAAACAACGATCTGCTTTCTCAAAGGTAAAAGCAAAATATATACAGATGTCAAGCTGCAAAAGAATTGATTTGGTTGAGAAGATTGTTGCAGGACATCGAGGTTACTCAATCCCAACCAACAACATTAAAGTGTGACAACCATAACAGACAGCCATGACAAAGAATTTGAAGTATCATGAGAGAGTTAAACATATAGGGATACAATACCATTTCATCCGTGAACAAATTGAGAACAACACTATCAAAATGGAGTACGGTGCAACTGAGATGATGGTGGTGGATGCATTGACAAAGGCATTACCAAGAAATAAGTTTGAGTTTCAAAGAAGGATTCGATGTGATACAAGCTAGTTGACAAATATTTGGCTAAGTGGGAGTGTTAGACATGCATAAATTATAGCCGAATATTTAGGATTCTAGTAGTTAGCATTTAGGATTCAGCTAGCATTTAGGGAAGTTATTTTGTAATCGACAACACATTATATGATATGTGTACGTGTCGTGGCATATGTTGTCCATCTGTAGGATGAAGAGTAGAGATAGGGTAGTTTGAGTTTGAGTTTGAATAAGACTCTGTTTACTGTTATTCTATAAAGATTGTATTCTCTGATTTAGCAGAGCACAAGAAAATAAGAATAAGAAATAGATCAAAACCTGCAGTTGCATTTCTGTGTTCTGTTTAAGAGTGCTAATAATTTTCAACGCCTTCTTCTCGGATGTAGGTTTCACAACAAAATTTAGTCAAATCGTGTAGTAAAAAGACTCCTCAGACCGCAGATTTAGAGCACCACAGATAGGTTTATGGTTTTTGAAGACACGTACATGCTCCAATTAATAGGTTTCGTGCCACTATATGCCAAAAAAACACAACAAAATCCACACGCCCTCCTCAAATGATTTCCACATCAAAATCGATATGTCTCGATCGCTCGAGAGGTCACAAGTTTGTTTGTTTGTTGCTAAGAAGGTCCCAATTAAACTTGAAACAGTCGTGGCCATGCTCTACTCAGCCCTCACGCTTCACGAAGGTCCAAGTTGTAATTATAAACACCAAAGTCAGTAGAATGCTCGCTTCCGATACTAGATTAAAGCGTAATAACTTGCAATGCATATTATTGATAGACAAAATTGTCTTGACAGTGGCGGTTTGGCAAAAGTGCACTTGCATGTGAGAGACAAGTGTATAGAGAGAAATGTGATAATTGATAGTGGACTATGTGATAACCAATGCTGGACTAAGTCGATGGTGGACTTAATATTACTATAGGGTAGGCTAGGTAAACTATGTTTTACATGAGGACGCTTCGATAGTTCCTATCAACAAAACCAATCTATCTTACCGTCGCTTCCATCTAAAGGATTTCAAAGATCATTTATTTTGTATTCATGCTTGTAGAACGTTCTCTAGGTTTTCATTTGTTGTCAGAATATTTTGTAATGCCTCCATTTATTATTAAGAAAATGGAATGCTATTAGTTTTTTTTTTTAAGAAGAGTGTGAACCGATGCAAAGTGCAGCTTTCTCACAAAGGCAAGCAGTAAGTGAAGACACTCATCCTCCTTTTTTTTTTGAAACCTATTATTCCCTTTCATAATAATTCACACACTTTAATTTTGCCTCCAAATGTTTACCTCATGAAAATTTAAATTTGTCGCTCTGCAAATTTTCTTTTGTGGATGGGCACGCACTTTTCCTAGTTGCGTGGTGTTTTGGGTGAAGCACCGCTTGGAGGATGTGCACATTTGATTGGTGCCTCACTTTGTGTAGACCGAGATGTATCTCGCTAATGCACTCGACCACTATTTTTTTTTGGATCATGTTTCCTTCTCCTCCCGGCTCATGGCTCTCTTAATGCCGGCCATCCGCTTGGACTTTATTTTTTTTTTTTTTCCTTCTCCTCGCTTGGTTGCTTTCCTCTTGTCTTACTCTTCCTCCTCCTTGGGCATGTGTGGTTGCAGCATTGACCAGCCCCCTCTTTCGATGCTCAATATTTCACGGTGATAGATGGCGCATATACCTCAGTGTCCGGGCTATAAACCGTCTGTCTTATTGTTTCATACGTGAAGTATTCTGTGGGGCTGCGTGTGGAACAACATGTGTTGAATAGGTGCTATGGTATGTGAAATTCATATTAGTTACTATATTGTGCGCTTTGACTTCCGCCGAGGAGAAGAGATGAGAGATCTTAAGGAGGGTTGCGTGGACATCTAACAACACATAAAAGACATCTTTGACCAAATGAAAGAACGAGACAAAATTCTTATGGATGTGATCATACAATGTGTATAGAAGATAGGGGTTTCTCAGAGACAACCATACCAAGTTTCATTCCGCAACGAATAGGTCTCCAACCTAATGAGTTTTCTTACCAAGCGCACTCCTTTGCTTGGCTAAAGATCCTTCCAACCTCGTGTCAAAAGAGGAATCCTTGTTTTTTTCACCTAATTTTGATCTTCATGTTTGCATGGTCTCCTTCTTATCATCGGCTATATGAGAACAACTTTGAACTTAATCCTTTATGCGTGCCATTTAAGCATTTCAGGTCTTATGGTTTTAGTAGTGGTGTCGCACACCAAAGGAAATATTCGATGTGTATGTTCAATCACTCTTTTGAAATTGGTACAAAATCGGAGATTTGGGCACTCTACCATTTAAACCTGTGGTGGTTATGAGGTTTTGCTTAATTGGTGCTTGTAGTTTGTTCAAGTTTTTAATAAGCATATGAATCGTATGTCAAACTATTTCAAAAAAATTGTCGATGGAGTGTCATGGTTTGCAAGATATGCACAAATGGATTTGTTGAGAAACTTTAGAAACAATAAAAGCATAATGGGCAAAATTTTTTAAGAGATTGAACTATTAGTGTATTTGCACTCTTGTTGCATAATCATGGAGCTATAGCAAGCTCAGTAAATTGGTTGCAAATCATTCTCAAATCGGATTTCAAACGGCCTTTAAACCGCTGGTAATTAGAACTCGGCCCCACATATCGCCAATCCTACCGTAAACACTCACCAATTCATTCCCAAGCATGGTTCATCTTCCTCTTGCCTCTCATAATTATTGTGTTTTAATTATCTTTTGCAACTTAATAGAATTTTAAAATATTATGATTTTAACACCGTTAAATGTTTATTTCAACTCGTCATAAAAACAATGAAATAACTCACGAAGTCAAAATAACCTGCTTGCATTAAAATCAACTTCTACCCTCATTATGAGGTGATGTAGAAAACTTCCTACCCAATGTGATCGTTACAACATTGTTTTATCAACTAGATGAAATTGACTTCCCAAAGAATAATGTTGATCATCTCCCCGATAAATAGTTAATTTTTCTATTTTTCTGAGACTCATTAAGTACTCTTCATAACTCTAAAATGAGATGTTAAGCTTCATTCATGTACCTTTGTTATGTGAGGAGTCACCTTGACCTCTAGATTGACCTCGAATGAACATATGTGATATTTTGACGCTCTTATAGGAGCCTTGTTACACTAGGTTACATCAAGAGAAAGTCATTAAAACTAGAAGTTGGCTTTCATTTTAAACTACCATTTAAAACCCGATAGATAAATTATTTCCGTCTTCACAAACCCCTAGTGTTCTTACTAGACAATTGTATGGAAATTTTAGTTTAGGGAAAAACATTTTTGGATATTTTGGCGATGACATTTCGTAGGCCTCCTACATGGCAGCTTTGATGAGGTCAAATCGACCAATTTTGAGTCATTACCCAAAAAAACTTGCCTCTGTTTGGAAAATGGTTTTCTAGTTCTCAGCCTCGCCGACTCGATGAATTCTCCTTATATAGGGGAACTAGTAGGAAGTGTCTAGTTCCATGCTCATCCATTGAACGTCAGTTTTGATGTGGTTTTCTAAGCCTCAAGTTAAATTTTATTCAATTTGCACTGGGCCAACTACAACCAAAGGCCCTGGAAAACTAGCCGCCAAACACAAGTTTTTTGCTTTTTCCCAATTCCGTCAATTCTTATGAACTCTTGGTATATCTGGGGACATGTAGAAAGTTAAAGGTGGTGTGCTTTCTCATCCGAAGATAACTTTGGAAGCAGCCTTAGCCTCCGAGCCTGCTTTTGAATGTTTTGTAGTATAGTAAGAAAATATAAAAATAGAAGCTACTACGGCCCTCACAAATTGCCAAACCACCGTGTGGATACTTTTGACACATGTAAATAATTGTTTAAAACTATATAGTGTAATCATGTGTGAAATAGAACTTTTGACAAAATGGTGTTTTCTCTCTTTCCTTCTCTTTCTCTCTCCGGGTTACAAAAAGAAGTGAAATGAAATGTATCAATACATGTCTCTAATAATTTTCTCTAACTTGCAAATTGTAATTATTATTATATGTAAATGGAAACTCAAAATGATAATTATGTTAGATTAGGTGGATGCCATGCCGCTGAATTATCGCTGATATCATGCTCACGGGTTTTGCAGGGATGAAAGAATGACAACGAAAAGATGATGTGTAAATTATTGATTATAATCAGAATTTAGATAGTTCATTGTTAAATGAATAAATGTATAATGTAGTCTTATGTTACAGAGGGTTATAATTGATAATTTGTTGATATGTATGAAATGCTAGTTTCAAGGACATCTAGGAAATGTACATTTAGTCCTAGTTCAATTTTGATTAATAAGACACCCTGTAAAAAGGTTTGATATTTATATAAGGTAAATGAATCTAAAGTAATATTTTTGAGTGCGTTTTAGTGTTCAATAAATGATTAATGAGTCATCTTGTGCATTCATACTTTGTAAATGTAATAAAGAGATTTAAACGAAACACTCCACCCCTATTCAATATCGAAGCACAAATTGGTTTCATGAGTGATACTTTTTCCCTAAAAGACATTGAAAAATGTATGAAATTAAACTCAAAGACTAGATGGAACCTCCTAGTTTGAGTAAACAAGGACCCAAAATTTGGGCTTATTATCTTAATTAGTAGGTTTAATGACATTGTCTTTAACCTTTCGATAAGAGCTTACACACACAAACTCCTCCTTCATACCCTACCTGGATTACCTGTCATCCAAAGATAGATTTAAATTTAAAGTTCTTCATCGAGTGAAATCCTGTTGGATCCAGATGGCATAGATGGAGGTTGTGACTTAGTTGTTCTAGGTCTTACACCCTCGTTAATGAACCCTTCTCTCGCTCACTAAAATTGTCGCTCGATTTCTCTCTCCTGCCGAGGTCTATTAAGTATATTTTTTCAAGATGCTTATTAAGAAAATTTAGGAGTCATTTTCTATACACTTGATCTTATGAATTACTTATGTTTTAAGGAATAGAGCTGAAAAATTAAATACAAAATTATAAGAATGGAAAGTCAATAAACTAACTAAAACTCGAACAATAGGAAAGACTTTCAACACTAACAAACCCCACCTTTCAAGCAACGGTTATTCATCTAATGTGCACACTTCCAAAGTTTATATTTTTCCATTGTAAATTTTAGAAATTTACACAATCACAATTTTTGTCAACCAAAAATATTTGTGAGGTCTCATGTAGTAACTTTTAAAATAAGTGTTAATGAGAAAATTTAGGAGATTTTTCCATTTATGTCTTGTGAACTTCATATTTTTTAAGATTAGAAATGAAAAAATTAAACGAAATATTAAAAGAATGGAAATTCAATGAACTAAAAGAAACTTGAACAATAGGGAAGGCCTCCAACTCTACATTTGAAGGGCAAGGGATAGTCATCTAAAACAACCATTACAAACTTTATATCTCCACTCGAAATTTTACTAAATTCACAAAAATCATAACTTTAAATTGTCAAACTAAAATGTTTCAAGTCTATGCAAATTACTTACTTCCGATCTTTTTTTTTAGTAGGTTTTATTGATAAAATTTAGGACTTCTTCCATTCATTTAGTCGTGAGTCAGACATATTTTTTTGAATTTTTCTTTTTACTTGTGATAGTCAGCCTGCAGCACCCACCCTGCAAACTCCACACACTAAACAACACAGTAAAGTATAGGATAACTTTTTTTTTGACTTTCGATACTAAAACACGCTGACAACATGTCGTCACCAAGGTTACAACCAACTCCTCGTGAACAACTCTGATACAAGGGATGCATCACAAAGACAAACACTGGAAACGCTCTACACCCATCAAGGAACAATTAACTTTTTCTACAAGACGACATAGAAGTCCAAACCACGTAACACACTTACGCTAGGTATGTACCATTATGGAGAAATTATTGACAGGTTACTGTATTTTAATAAAACATCCTTCAATCCTTGGACTTACATTTTCCAGAGAGTCTCGGATAAGGATTCTGCATAATCTCATCTTACAACACTAAGTTTCCTTACTTATAATACTAAATAACAATTTTGCTTTAAGTCCTTTCTATTATGGGACCTTATTTTTTTAGACTTCATTTATTTTAGTAAAAGAAGGTAATTTAATTCCGGCACAAGGCTATCTATCCACACTCAAGGCTTACTAAACCTCGCTCATACCCTTATTACAATACGGGTTCACATTTGTGTATACTCTAAGAGTAGGTAAATGGCAAAAGCACCTTGGAAAAAGTTTGAGGAAAAAGGGGTCGAGCTGAACAGAGCATCTTTAAGACTCGCAATAGTTATTACCAGGATTTAGATGAAGCTCAGAGAATTTATCCAAACTTGCTGGGTACAGTTCTCTACGTAGGCTTCATACTGATTAGTTTTTTCTTTTCTTTTTTTTATTTTTTAATAATAGGAAAACAATTTACCTTCAAATGGATGAGAGAATAGGATCGTGACGGTTTCAAAACTACTCTCGGTACTATAAATCTTATTAGATTATAAACCCTAACCATTGATTTCCTTAGTAAAGATCTACTTAAGAATTCACCATAAAAGGATAGTGTTCACTAGCTTTGCTGTAGATAGCAAGTTATATAATTTTACTTTACAAAGGATAGTTTCATCTTTGATCACTTATGGAATTACTTGCTCTCAAATTGGTCACCTCTACATTAATTTATTTGAATATAAATTTTAGTTTAACTTCTATAAGGATTAACCAACCCATTTTATTTTACTTATAACACATTATTACTAAGTCTTAGAAAGATTTAACTCAACATTTATTCTCAAGGGTAAAGTTTAACAATACTCATTTACGAAAACAAAACAAGGTTACATCAATTCTTTCCAGCCATATACAACAAAGGGACATACCAACTCTAAGGAACCATGAATAGGGAACAAGAGAGTAATAACATTGACCAAGAAATGCTAAACTATTCTTAGAATTATGATAATCCATTAAGGTCACTCAACAAAGCGGTAATCCAATTTTCTTATATTTTCCATGATAGCCAAACAATCCAAGGTTTCAAAGTTAAGAAGATAAAATCCACAATACATTATGCTAAGACACTTTAACTCCTTTCTAAAATCTCCACCTAGACCTTATCAATGGTTGAACAACATAAAAATGGATTTGACTAAAAGAATTTCTCAATCGTGAGGTTGATACAAATCTCTGAAGTCTATCTCCTACATCTACTCCACTTAAGCTTCATCTAAGTAACAAATTTTTCACAAGATTCAGCCGAGTAGAATCGAGCAAGATCAAGGCTACATGTGCTAAGCCACTATAACTATTATCTAACAATACCATGAAAGGAAACACTTATTACAATGAATTGGGTCAATTGCTCTCAACACTTCCTGAAACACCTCAAGTTTGTAATAAAGTCTCCTAGCCATGTGCGAATCAAAGAAAGAAGAGACTTGTGTACTTTCCTGGGTTATGAACAAAAGCTAATGAAAGTATAACCATCGAATGAGAAGGGTCCTTGGCCCCAAGAAGAAATGAAATAAAAACAATCTAATTAGAAGATCAAGCCTGATATACTATGCCATCCATCTAAAATTATAAATAATTACAAAAAGATTGAATTTGATATACATGATCTGCCCAATCCATCTAAAAACATCAAAAGCGACACTAAAATATTTTTTAACATAATCACTTAGAGATATTAATGAAATTAATATTAGATTTTCAAGTGAAAAAGTACAATTAGAGACCATTGATTTTAAACAGAGATTCCCTAATCATTCAAGAGGGCTAATGCCCGCGAGGTTTAACAAACATGATTAACAAGAGTATGCAAAAGCATTCAAGATATATTAGAATTTACAAACTCCTTCAATATCCTAAAGAGTATAAGAAATTGCCTCTTTTCCAAATTTCTTAATAACCCTCACACCTACAACATTCAAACATTAAATAAACATAAATCACTGTAAGTGTCACTAGCAAAGTATATCACTAGCTTGAGTCATGGGAACTCTTGGGTTGTTCTGGGGTGTCTGCGAGAACATCTTCCTTCTTCTTCTTCATTTCTCTTTCCTTCTAACATGATTCTTTCCTTCTTTGGTTCACATTCTTCATGGATATATTGTACATGAGTACCTCAAGTCAATGGACTTACACATGCCACTTCTAGAGTATCACTCTTGAAGGAGAGTTCCTTAGCTCAAACAAGAGTACATTATTAGAATGTCATCCAATGTGTGTGGATATTTTTTTTATTTATCAGATAATAGGAGATATTTTATCTGTGTCATAAACCTCCTCGATAATTCTAAGATGTGGACTCGGTTAGTTTAAAATGGTATTGAAATCCTCATGTCTTTCCAAAAGTTCATGGACAATATTTTTGAACTAGTCGACCCTTGATAGCATGTATTTGACCTAGCCACCATTCTGATTGTTATTCATATATGCTGTAAGGCAATTCTCACATAAAGTTCTATAATAAGATATTGTTGCTCATGCGTTATCGTAGTAGTTACGATGAATTCTTTCATCTATCGGGAATGTGATAAGATTAGTATCCGATTCCTTGTAAGATCAAGTTTTCCTTTACGAGGGGTTAATAATTTATTGAGTGTATTCAGTAGAACTTTCCTTATCACAAAACATTAAGGTAAATATGTGCATAAAACCGTCAGCTCTCAATCTTAATTAACAAATATTTAACATTATAAAAGGGAGGAAAAACACACAGTTAGAAAAATTAGAATATGCCACTCAACAATCTTCCCAAGAGGAAATTAGACCAAAACAATTCCTAGTAATAGCTAGGGTAATCGATTGCTTGTACAATTAAAACCCGAAACTTAGCCGATCCTGAAAAAACTAGTTACTTGCCTCAAGACGATGGGGAGCGGTCAAGGTACTTCTGAGGATGGATTTAAAAGCTTCAGAATAAGATCAAGATAACGCTAGAGTCTAAACACCATGAGGTCTCAAAATACGTTGCACACTAAACTTATTCTCATTCTAAAAAGTTTTAACACCGTAATCTCCAACTGGATGAGCCCCAAGCCATTGATCACCGTGGATCCTCAAAACCTTTCTTTCTAGAGGTCAAAAGGGTTATCAAAGGGTCTTGAGAGAGATATTTAATAAGATATGACAAAGACAAGGATAGATAAACTTTGGAGTGATAGGTGAAGGAGCTTCATAGTTATCACAAGACCATTACTTTATATTCTTAATGACAAGTTAGAAAACTAACTAGAACTTGAACATATTATAAGAAATCAATATATATATATCGTAGATATAAGAAGATATATATATATAAAATAATATATATTTGGCAAGGTCGATCTCTCGAGCAAGAAAAACATAACACCTCTGTCAAAGAGGTGAGAGACATGCATGCATGCTTTCCACTAACATATCGGGTAAATGATAAAATATGATAAGAAGAAGACAATAAGCGTAAGAGAGAGAATATCCCAACAAGGCATCCAAAAGACAAACAATTCAAAATGGTGGTTCTATTTCATGCATAAATAAAATAGCAACAGAAGGTGTAGAAATATCTTGCCTTCTCCTCTAGGCTTCAAGGCAGGGGTCGCGTAGACACCACAATGTGACCAACTAATAGCAACAATCTTCAGTGTCTCATTCCTTTTCTACCTAGGCTGGGAAACTCAAGCTCCATTCTCATCTATGCTTAGCCTTCGGGTAGAGAGCCCAAACTTATGAAGCTGAACATCGAATGGAAAAACAATGGTATCACTGGCTATCAAGACCTGTGGTAATGCACACAGATGGGTTTAATGGAAAATGCTCTAGGACACACGTGAAAGACAATGATAAGGCCGATCGCATAACCCTCCAAATAACCTTCGGCAAATGCGTATAAATATGGGGCACCCGAGGAGTAGGACAAAGACATCTCAAACTCAGTACAAGGAGAAGAAATTCAGTACCAATGCATCCTGCAGGAAACAAAACAATGCAGGTGGCTCGAGGAGAAGCATGCTATGCAAAAATCCGGGAATCTAAATAAGACTACATGAAACATCTCTAAACATGACGTTTGTGCAGAAAACACCTTCGCAATGTGGTGTAAGGATGCTATCACTTGCTGGATAGTTCCTCAAAGGTCATGGAAAAAAATAAGCGATTTAGCCAAGACTGATCGGTACGCCTTTACCAATAGCATTCACGTAGCCTTAGATAATGATTATAGTTTCAGAACATGTGTCAGGAAATCCATCTTAGCAAAAAGGAAACAAGGACATCATCTCTATCGGCTGAGTTGCTCACGGGCATTGTACCACGAAACTCCACGTGGCCAGAAACGTGGCACTACCAAAATACAAAAAGCGTAACGAAACTCAGCAGGGACTCCTCGAGTCTCGCATTTCCTTCCCAAATGTGGCACTAAAATTTATAGGATGTGAATAAAATATCGAGAGAGACAACATGGGCCAATAAAGGCAATGACATGAATTAATCTGGAAGACAAATAGAAGGGAAGACAAAATGCAAAAATCGGTGGCTACACTCCCAATTTGCATCAGGACCAAAACAAAGAGTCAAGACGCCTTCCTCCTTATAAAAAAATTAATGGAAAATGTAGGTTCCCATCTCTCCAATGCACTTCCACAACTTACTGTGACCAAATAAAACTAGCTGCAACCTCTACAACGAAGAATAGATGGTGAGGGGGCTCGTTTGGCTGATGGTGCCTCCATGACTACCAACAAAGTTCAAACCATAATTAAGGAAATGGCGGTGATCTAGATGTCAGACAAAGTGGCCATTTGAAACTATCCAAAATTCTCATGGTGGGACATATATACAAAAGTTGGTCGACATGTGGTGAGCAATCATTATTTCACCTTTAAAATAGGTATAATTAAAACGAGTACATCGAAGCAACTTCGATCAACCATGGTAGGAACTAGTGAGATGAGTTTGAAAACCCGAACAAGGGACAAGAGATCAATCCACAACATCAGAATAAAGAGACCATCTCTTACGTGAATCGAGGCTCAACCCACGAAGCCGACCAATCCAAGCAATAAAATCAAATTATCGATAATTAAAAATAAATGTTGATAAATAAATCAATCGATCAGTATACTGAAGCTATCGCCGATCGATAATTGTAAAATAATAATATTATTACTCATCGTTATTACAATCTCATTACTGATTTATTAAATCGACAATGTATCAAGTTGACCTTGTACACAATCTCTTTGACTAAAATAATAATCGCAAGAATCGATAATTTAAAAGAACAATTAGCTATTGTGATGTTCCCTCTAGCTGGTCACGCTCTCTAACAACATCAAGTCATCATTCAAACCACCTATCAAATTCCGAGAATGAGATTTTCCTTAATGTATAATTTAAAAGGCGAGCTAACATGATCACAGAGCACAACAACTATAAATGCTTGAAAGAACAGCTATCTAAGAAGAAAAATAAGAAATGATGAACGGGCAAAGATGAAGTCGAAAGTAGCATTAGAGGACCTACAGTTGCATATTTTAAGGTACTCAGAGAAAGTAAAATATAGCAATTACTCTTTAATGATGCTGGTTTGATAATGTGTTGCTGCTATATGATAAACACAACCTTCTTTCCTAATTTAATACATTCTATGGTCTCTTTATCTAGCATGTTCATCCTTCAACACTAATATTTCGATACATTTAAGGGCGCAATGAGTAATACCCATATACTAAGTGAACCTTATAAGATGTAAACTTCAATTAACATATTTTTGATCCTGTCATGTTTTTATAGTTTGCTAGGGAGTTTATATATTTGGCATTCTACATATATGCATGATTTTGCATCAACATATCCTCCACCTTCCGTTTGTTCCACCTCCGATGGGTGCTTTAATCCCTCTATATCATCCTTTCTTCAGTAATTTACCAAACCCTAGATAAAGCAAGCTAAAACTACATCATTTGTTAACATGAAAATCATGTTTTAGTACATGGATACACTTAATTCCAACACCTATAGATGCACCAAAGGCTCACTAATAATCATAAAGACACATCGAGAATCATTATGAAAGAAATATCTAGAGTTATAAATATTCTTACTAGGTAAATCAGTCAGCGGTTCTTCAGCCAAAAGCACTAAAACATTCCTTCTCTCGAGTATTTTAAGACGTGATAAATTAAAATTTTTGAGCATTGTCAAAGATGTTGTCATTTAATATAGTTTTATTCATTCAGATATCACATGTTAGGGCCAAAACAACATGTCCTGGTCCTGAGGCCTCTTCGGATTAATGCCAATGTTAGTAGTTCAAGATAAGACAAATGGTTCTAGTAGAGTTTTACAATTCTTAATTCCTAGCTCAATTTCCAAGCACATTTCCCAAAATGATGTGATCACTATTTTCAAATCTTTTTGTTTTAGAAGAGTGCACACTCTCATAAATTCCCAATCATATGTAAATATCGTAAGTTTATCTATTCTCATTTTTTTCAAGTTCATGACTATTTTTAGTGTAAAGTTTAGTTGCTAATCTTGGTTTATTCTTGAATATTTGGGGTTTTGAAATTTGGATTTGGCTAATTTTTATTCATTAGATTGATCGCTATTTCACCTAAATTTGTTTGATAAAGTTAATTTTTTTGTTGATTTTCCTAGTATTTACATAGGTATTAGACAAATTTTATATTCAAATCAGCCTTTACCTCATACGTAAGAAAGAAAATTTGATGTCGCTCTAGTAAAGATTATTCTACCGACCGATAGCTATTACCACCAACCATTTCCTTTCAATTTGTGGCATTTCTCAAGAGTTCTAATAATAAATTTCTATTGGGTTATTTTATGGTGGGTCATAAATTTTACATTGACATTTTTCATACTTTGAGTTACATAATATTAATGTGTTGTTCTAATATCACATAGTTAGTGTTGTAATTTAATTAATAAGAATAACTCCTATAACTTCCATTACATATTTTTGTGTACTTAATTCTTCAATTCATATGTTCCACATAATTGAGATAATGGTGTGAAATGGGGAGACACCTTCATAATACCTCCTTTTCTTATCATTGAATGAGGCCACAAAATGGTTTGATTACTGCATAGATTTTAAGAATTCTCAACATCAACCCAGCAATACGT
>CM031237.1:191344776-191446013 GCA_018340775.1 Taxus wallichiana var. yunnanensis | reverse complement strand
CAATATGCTTTATGTAGACATTTGAATCAGAATTGCAACTTACATATCCTTCATTTTGGAGAAACAAATCAATACGCTCATACCATGCTCTTGAAGACTATTTCATCCATAGAATGTTTTCTAAAGCTTGCATACTAACTACTCCTTTCCTTCTTGTATGTACCCTTCGGTTGTTCCATATAAACTTCTTCTTTTAATAATCCATTTAAAAATGTAGTTTTTACATCTAGCTGATGTACATGAAGATCCAAGGTTGCTACCACTGCTAACAGAATTCCAATGGATGTTATCTTGACTACAGGAGAAAAGGTGTCATGATAATCCAAACCTGCAATTTGGGTGTAACCTTTTGCCACCAATCGAGCCTTGTAGGGGTCTATCGACCCATCAGACTTGTACTTTTGTTTGAATAACCGCTTGCATCCAACCACTTTCCTTCCAGGTGGAAGAATCGTGAGTTCCCATGTTTGATTTTTTTATGAACAATTCACATTCAGCATTCATTGCTTTCCTCCAATCTGCTGCATCACTACTTGAAAGTTCTTCTTGAACACTGAGTGGTTCATCAACCTCTACGCTAAGTGCATATGATTCATATGTCTTTTGAGTGAGTTTTTGTAGTCTTGTTGATCTACGAAATTGCTGCTGCTCTCCTTGTTCATCTCGTATGGATTTTGTGTGGTGCAACTTGTAATGGTCTTGTTGGAGTAGAATTCTCATCCTTGGATTCTTCATCAGATCTAAAATCATAAGGCCTTGTTTTTTAATCCTTATCATTTTCCATCTTTGTTGATTTGTGAAAAATGACATCTCTTCTGACTAGAATCTCATGTGTTATAGGATCACAAATTCAATATCCCTTTGATTTCAAATTGTATCCAACCATTATACACTTCTTGCTTTTGTCATCTAGCTTCTTTCTTTCTTCATCTGGTATATGTGCATATGCTATGCAACAAAAATTCTTAAATCATTGACACTTGGCTTACTTCCATGCCATGCCTCATAAGGCATCTTCTTATGCAATGCATCAGTTGGCAACCTGTTTTGTATATATATTGCACTAGAGACTGCTCCATCCCAAAAAAACATTAGATAATCCACTACTCTTAAGCATGCATCTAGCACTTTCAACAAGAGTCCTATTCCTTCTTTCAGGTGACACCATTATTTTGCACATAAGCTTTTGAAACCTTTGAATAAGAATTTGTTTACTACTATTCTATAAAGATTGTATTCTCTGATTTAGCAGAGAACAAGAAAATAAGAATAAGAAATAGATCAAAACCTGCGATTACATTTCTACGTTCTATTTAAGAGTGCTAATAATTTTCATGGTATCGGGCGATCTTTGGTGAAGTGATGTCTTTGCAGAGAAGTATCAAAAGTTTAAAGACAAAGATATGGCCACATTTTTTGCAAGAGATCCTCATAGGATGGTAGAATGATTTGATGGCGTTGGATTTAATCTTTGGAAACTCTGAATGAATATGTTGTTGCTTAACAAGGATCTACTAAATATAGTTGAAGAGACTAAAAATAAACCCACCCGGGATGTAGATCTGATCAAGAAGTGGGAGTCAAAGGAAGGTAGGGCTCATTCCTTTATACTTTTAAGTTTGAGTGATAATGTGCTTTTACATGTAAGTGAGGCAAAATCAGCAAAGGAAGCTTGGGATCAATTAATCAAGTTATATGAATCAAATGATGTTAGTACAAGATTATATCTTAGAAGAAGATTTTTTCAGTTAAAGATGAAGGAAATAGAAAAAAATCAGATTTACTAAATCAATTTAAATCTCTCAAAAATCAATTGGCAGCATGTGGATTAGTGATTGCAGAAGAATATATTGTTATGTCGTTTCTTGGGAGTTTGCTGGAATCCTATTCTAGACTGGTAGTAGCGCTAAGCACCCAATCCAATTTGGATTTGAAAAAAGTAATAGCAGCACTACTTCAAGAAGAAATCAGAAGGAAGGATGGGGGCATGAATGATGAGAATCCTACAACACTATTTTCAGCAAGATATAAGGGCAAACCAAAAAGGAAGAGTGACAAAAAATCTCATCCCTCCCAGTCCAATGTCTCAAATAATGGTAAAGACACAAAGGAGGAGAAAAATAAGGGAAATTGATTTCATTGTGGAGCCCCTGGGCATTTTAAGAAACAATGCCGAAAGTGGTTAGCATGGGTAGAAGAGGTAAAGAGAAGGAAGGTTGCTAAAGCTAACATGACCTCAAGTAATGACCAAGAAAATTTGTTTGCGGTTGTCACAACCCCAATTTCTGATGTTTCTAATTGTTTCTACTTATATTTAGGAGCAACTCAACATATGACACCTGAGAGAAGTTGGTTTATGGAATATCTGTAAGCACCCAAGAGTAAGATCTGTCAATCTTGGAGATGATAGAAAATTTGAGATGATCGGAATTGGAGATATTCCATTGCAAATGCCGGATGGTGGATACAAGAAATTCGAGAATGCATGGTATGTACCTACTCTAGTAAAAATTCTTTTATCAGTGAGAAAAATTACAATTTCGGTATAATTGTACAGTTTGACAGCAATGAATGTTTCCTCAAGGATGTTAAAGGAGTAATTTTTGCTACGGGAATCATAGATGACAATTTGTACAAGTTATGTGTAGCAGTACCTGATGTGGTGTTAAGAACAACAAATAATGAAATTTCTTATTCAGTTCTTTGGCATCATAGATTCAAACATGCAAATCCTCATTCGTTTCGAATATTTAAATATGAGCAGCTTGTGGAAGATTTTAATTTGCATCTACTAGTTGAGTTGGGAGTGTGTGAAGGCTATTGTTTAGGAAAGCAACATAGATTCCCCTTCCCAAAGAAAGGAGCAACATGAGCTAAGGAGCAAATGGAAATTATACATTCAACTATTTGCAGTGCAATACAAACATTGTCACACAATGGGGAAAGGTATTTTATTACCTTTATTGATGATTCTTCTAGAATGACCTTTGTTTACTTTATCAAAAATAAATCATGTGCATTAGAGATGTTTAAGGTTTTTAAATGATTTGGTGAGAAGCTATCAAGAAAACCTTTGAAATGACTTAGATGTGATAATGTGGGTGAATATACCTTTGAAATGACTTAGATGTGATAATGTGGCATGTTTCTCTTGTGGCTACTACATATTTTTACTATGCTAAAGAATGAGTCACTGTTGGATGTTTCTTTTGTGTGCATGAAACTACCCCTATTCCAAAGATAAAAACATATCCATATGCATTTTGTTTAATATATACTACCATAACAGTAACTATATCTATATCCTTTGAGTTTGATCTCATCAGCTTTGAATACTTGATTCCATAATTTTTAGATCCACATATATACCTCTAACTTGTAGTTCCATCCTACCAATGTGAGTATTAGGGAGACTCTATGAACCATGAGATGAGACTCACACCATACATAATATTAGGCCTTGTGGCCATCAAATACAAGAGGCTACCAGCTAATCCATTGAACAATTTCATATCAATAATTGAAACATTGTCTTCTTTGATTAATTTAATTCCTATTGCAATTGGTGTTGGGTATGGCTTACAATATAACACAAAAAATATTTTCAAGATGTCACTAACATATTTTTCTTGGGAAATAAAAAATTTCATGTTCTAATTTTTGAACTTCAATTCCCATTAAATAATTCATGAGGCCTAGATAAGTCATCTCAAATTCACTCTTCATGGATGAGTTAAATGAAGATGTGGATATATCTCTATTAATGATTAAATCATCCACATATAAATATACAACCATAATTTTACATTGTTCATTTATTCTAATGTATACAATAGGCCCATTGTTGCACTTACTAAATCCATTTTAAAGAAAATAAGACTCAATTATACTATACCTTACTCTATGAGATTTCTTAAGTCTATAGGTGTTTTAATAAACTTGTACACCTTTTATTCATGGCCTTCAATATCGCATCCTTCTAGTCATTTGATAAACACTTATTCTTCAAGAAATGCAACTAAAAATGTTGATTTCACATCCATTTAATATATATGGCATTTTTTTAGCTTGTATTTCCAATATTGTCCATACCATGTCTAAACAAGATATTGGAGTAAATGTTTCATTATAATCTAATACATATTGTTGTGTTAATCCTCTTACAACTAATATTGCTTTATGTTTATGCACTTTTCCATCTACACTATACATTAGGAATATCTACCAACTCCTACGTATGATTATTATCTATAACATCTATCTCATCATCCCTTGCTTTAACCTAAATTTCATAATTCATACCTTATTCAAAATATATTAAATCTACAACTTGAGAAAATAACGCAAAACCTACAAAATAGTTAGTTGTTTAAACTTTATAGTTAGCTTCATATAACTCACTAAGAATCCTTACTTTTTATAGTATATTTCCTAACATTGGATCTTAAGATGAGATGATTTTAACTTAATTATATGAACTAAATACGATAATTCTTTTTGAAAGGTTCGCTTTGGTGTTCTTTATGGAGTCTCTTGCATATGTGAGGTTGATACAAATCTTGTATACCTTGTAGTTGTGGATGGTGGTTTAGCTTGTGCTATGAATTGAGGTGCATGTATATAAGTGAAAGAAGGTATTCTACGAACAATAGCTTTCGGTGTTATCTTTTCATCTTCCATATCATCCTAAGAGGAAATAGCAAATACTATAGTAACTATTATTCAATACTTACATCCCATACATCATTTCCAACAAATTAAACATCTCAAATTGTTATGATTTTCTAGTAAATGAATCGAAAAATTTGTAGGTTTTATTATTCTATGAATATCATCCAAAAATACACCTTTATCCTTTGTTGCATAATTTATTTCTTAATTAATAATTCACATTTCCATAGGCCACACAACCAAAGATTTTAAATTGAGAAAAACTATGCCTTTGCCACTCCAAGCATGTTGAGGAACCATGTTTCTAAAAATATTGGTTTGACATACGGTTAAAATGTAAGCAACATTTGCTACTTATTCTACCAAAAACACATTCGCTACATGCTTGGATTTCATCATACTTCTATCCGTGTCCATTATTGTTCTATTATTTCTCTCTGCCACACAATTTTGTTGTAGTGTATGCCTAAAAGTGAATTACTTGTGGATATCATGGTTTTAACAAAACTTTATAAATGCATTAGATATATAGTCACCTCTTTTTTATATCCTAAGAAATTTTATGTAGTATCAACAATAATTCTCCACTATAGCCTTACACTATTTTAAAATATCAAATGCATCAAACTAGTTTCTCAAAAAGTATACCCATTTTTTCTTAGTATATACATCTATAACATTTAGAAAATATGAATAAGCTTGTATAGAATATCTTAATCTTCTTCAACAGAAATATCAAAAACAATTTCAAGTGGTGTTATTTCTCTTATTGATTTACATATTGAGAATGTCTCTCTATGTTGATTTCCAAAAGTTCATCCTTCAAAAATCCTTTCTGGTTTATGAATTAAAGGTAAACATTACACCATGTTTTTATTACATAGAAAATTCAATCCTCCAAAATTTAAATTTCCAAATCTAAGATTCCATAACCAAGATTCATATTTTATTACTGACTAAAAATCTGATTGTGTTTATTTGGAAGTATTCTTGGATATTCCATAGATTATTTGAAATACTATGGAGATGGAATTATAATTTTCTACCTTAAGGACAAATCCACATTTTTAATGTTATTCATCAAAGGTAGCTCCATATTGAGCTTTGTTATGATTTCTAGACTATGTATATTCTACCATAAAGGAAGCTTTGGATTAATCTCTAGACTAAGCTTATGACTAAGCTATACACTATGTATATTTTTCCTTAAAATAATCTCTGATGTGAGCTCTAATTTTCTCCTATAACTAGTTCTAATCTCAATGGAAACATTGTATTACTTGTCATTTGCACTTGAACAATCAAATGACTACTTTGACCTTTGTCTACATTCACACATTCATTGTCTTTAATGTGTATTTTATATTTCTTATATAATTATTGGAAAATGATCATTAGATTATGTTTCAAACTTGCAACATAATAAACATCATGAATAATCCTTTTCTTCTTTCATTATTATAATTTTGATTATTACCTTACTAATTACAGTTACTCTAATATTGTTTCCAAGAGTAACATTAGTCTTTAGTGACTCATCAAAAATGGAAAATAAATCCAAGTTTCCTAAAAAATGATTGTAACAACCACTATCCAAATACCAAATATCATATGGAATATCTTCAGAAAGATTACATTCAATATAAGATTTAGTATATATTACTTCAACAATCCTTTTACATGTTATAAACATGGATCCTGATAAAAATATCCCAAAATGATTTTGGTTTAGCTTGTTCTAGTCATATTCCTTCTTCCTGGATTGATAGGCATAATGCCCATATTTATTGTAGTGATGACAATCCACAGGATACTTATCTTGTCTCTAAGTAGATGAATGATTATTATTGTAATATTAACTTTTCCCTTTTCAACTTGGGTTTGTTGGGCCGCTGTTGCATATACCTCTAGATAAATTTCTTCCTCCACCTCTAGGGATGAACCTTCCTCTAATTATTCAGTAAGTTAATGACTTTTGGAATGAAAAATCTTGTTCTAAATATGTATGTGTTATATTTAACCCTTTCTCATGATTTATTAATCATTATTGAAAATCATCAATTTAAATTTGACTCAAACCCTTAGTTTCTTCTATATCTATGACCAAGGGATCAAATGTTTTAGAGAGGATCCTAAGAAAATTTTGCACTGTTCTTCTATCATCCACCATCTCTCCATGGGATTTAATCTAATCTACAAGAAAAACTACATAGTTAAAAAATGACTCTATAGATTCTAACTCTTTCATAAACACATTTTCAAAATCTATTCTAAGTAATTCAAGTTTGGAAATTTAATCTTTATCATTACCTTGATACGAAACCTTGAGAGTGTCCAATTCTTATCTTGTTTGGTTAGTTGTTGCCACTCTAGGAATAATACTTTCATGCATACCTTGATTTATGTAGTTGAGGGCTTTTCCCTAATTCTTTATCTACTCCTTCATGAGATATTTCTCTACCTATGAGAAAACATTATATGCGACTAAATGTTTAGGCTCTCTATACCCATTTTCCACAATTTCCATAACATCCTCAGATCTTAATAATTCCTTCATTGTTAGATACAAATAATCATAATATTTACTCATTAATTAAGGATTTGGCATAATTGAAAGTGATGTGTCAAATGTGAAATCCATTTACATTTTGTTAGCTAATAAATCCTAGCTTTGATAATAAATTGAAGGAGATAGATAGATGAATCAAAAATAATCGGATAAAAATACTGTAATATAAAATAAAATAAAACTAGAATCTTCAACATTATTGTGTGCTTCTTCTTATTCACTTCTTCACATCCTCTTTCCTTCCTTATAAATAAATTACATTTTCCTCATATTTATATAGGGATTAATAAAAAAAACACAAATCATGCGAAGAATTTGCTCTATTTATATTTCCATAAATTTAAAAATAAAAATGGACTCATGTCTTTATTTAAAAAAAACTACTTACTTTGAGATGGAGATGAATGAAAACTACTTCTTACCTAAATATTGATTAGATGTGATAAATTATCAACTTTTATAATATGGATGAATGGTTATAAATTTATAAGTTTCGCGTTTGATATGGGAAAAATTACTAAACATTAGTTAAAAGATGTGGCTTGTATTTACACAAGTCTTTTGAACACATAGGTTGAATATCGCACTATTTATATTTTAGGTTATACTTTAATTTTGATTACCTACTTGAAATTTCATTACGTTTTCTCAACATTACAATTTTCATAAAATATCCACATCATTTTCTAAGATAATTTATCGTAAAATTACAAATCCAAATGATAATAGTTAAATCTTAATGTTTATCTATTTTTACTATTAGAACCACCTTTATATTAAATTATAGAAAAAACAATACAAAGTGATATATAGTAAGGAGGTGGCTAGCAGTGTTCACAAACTCAAAACAAAGTAGATGCCACGTGGGCAGACAAAACATAGGCCACAAGGGAAAACAAAAGCACGACACATAGTGCTACAAACAATGGCGAACAGGCAAGGAGAAGGAACCAAAAAATATATCACACCATAAAAGAATCAGGCACAAGGAGCTGCGATACCTAGAGGAGGAGGTGGATCATCCCATGGAAAAGAAAATCTAATTGAATGCGGCTTGTCAGATGATAGATTCAACAGCCAACCATCCTAGTCGGGCATCTAAAAACTCAATAGAACCATAATTACCCACCCAAGGGGTGGCTTTTGGAAGCCCCGCTAGATAGAGAGCCCTAGTTGGAAGATCCAACCACCACCTTTCCATGTGCTGACGGCCTCTGGTAAGGACCAGAATAAGAGGGCCTTGGGTGAGATATTGGTGGAGATGGGCAGGTGATTTTTCAGTGACTGCGGGATCATCCATGACATCAAGGAATTCGTTGAGGTGGCGAGGGGAATTGATCATCATCATCTAGAGGAACCTGACTCATGGTATAAGGTGCACTACCCCAGTGATCAAGCAACTGCTCGACACGAGAAAACTCTAGCGCCACCATTTTTGCTTGAGCTTGGATCTGCATATGAATAGAAGACATGATTTCCACCTTTTTGTTAATGGTTAGTTCTACAGAAAGAGTATGATGTTTGAATAAGGAAGTATTTCTAGATTTCTAGAGTTGGAACAAAATAAGAAAATGAAGAAAATACCAAAGCGAAGCAATGTAGGATGGCCAATTAGTATGGTCACCAAACAAATCAACTTTCCAATCAAAAAAATGAGTATGAAAATGCCGAAAGAGGGGGCCAATCCAATGCCAAGCATGTTGAGCATGAGGGAGAAACTAGAAGACATGTTTGAAGGAATCCTGGTGACCAAAACAACTACACATAGGGTTAGGGATGCTAATATGACTTAATCTTTCCCCTAGAGGAAGCCCCTAATAAATCAAACACCAAAGAAAAAAATTGACCTTCGGGTCAAAGAGGGGGTTCTATGCTTGTTGGAGACACTTTAACTAGGTGACATGAGAGGAATGCAAAGATCATCTAGAATGGAGCTTATCTAAAGTTTACGAGGTAGGAGATAACAAGTAGTAGATAACTCCATAATTATACTGTAACAACGGGATGTCCAAATTCCATCGCCAATATTTCCACCACACCCGTTGTGGTTGAAGACCCATTTTGTGTAGCATAATTTATAGAAAAAAGACTAAATTTCTAAGATTAAACGTAAAGCAGAATTAGCAAGGTTGTATTTTTGTTTCAGTGGCAACCAAGGTAGCTAGTCCCAAAAGGAAAGTAGATTCTGAATAGTGGAGATGCCTTTGTGAGCTAACCACATTGCTTTAATTTAGGGCTTCTCTGCCAGTGGGAAATCATTAGGAGAAAAATTGGCCACCACTATAAGTTATTCCCATTGAAAGAGAGATCAATTCTAAATCCATCACCAACCCACCGCATTAAAGGATTAACCATCTCAAAGGCTTTCCAAATGCTTTTAACCATAATGGCGTGAGGTATTTTTACTGAAACTTTAGTAATTAGGAAATTATGAAAACCTATGTCTTTCTAGATATTTTTACATGATGGTGCTCCTGAAGAAATACAATGCATTTAAAAAAACTACCAAGCTTGGTTTCCTTGGATACAACGAACAACCAAATTAGTGCAAAAAGAAACACTCTTCCTACAAGACATCAACAACACCCATAACACCTTGTTTCTGGGAAAGGTACAAGCCTCCCAGGAAAGCCTATGAAAACCACCATGTTTATAGATAGACCAAAGAAAATCCCGCAAGATCTTAGCCAACTTTTTAAAGGAATCTGAGATGGAAACCAACATGTTGCATAATATACCTAAGTAGAAACAATAATTTTAGAGAAAACTTGGAATTTCCCGGCCAAAGACAAAAGACGAGAGATCCATTTCTACACTCTTTTCTCAAGTCGGTCAACTAAAAATTGCCACAAGGTGGAAGACTCACTATCAAAATCAAAAATAATTCCTAGAAAGATGAATCATTCTTCTCTTTGAATCCAATTCTAGGGATAGGCTGCCAACTAGTCGGGTATAGGCCAGGGACTTTGGAGAAAACTTGATGACTTGGAAAAATGAACTTTGGAGCCAGATACTTTATAGAAAATATCCAAACAAGAAAGTGCTTCCTACACTTTTTTTTTTGATTAAGGTAGACTATGAAAAGAGTCATCCAAAAAGTGGCCATTTATGAGTTAGGATTGATGATCAAGCTGGTATATGCCTCTTAATCGACCTTACATAGCTCTGTTAGAAAGGATGTAATTGAAAGAATATGTAGCAAAAATAAATAGAGCAAGGGGCAAGGGGAAACCCTACCTTATCGATCGAAACAACCCAATAATAGAAGATTGGTGTCCATCAATGGTAAGACAAGATGAAGTGTCATCAAAAAGAGTGCGCACCACATTCAGGAAAAATTCTCCAAAACAGAGGTCTTTAAGCATGACAAGAATGAAAGGCCACTCAATATGGTCGTAGGATTTTTAAATTTATTTTAAGAAAACCACCTTCTAAAGAGAGGAGTGAGCCCATTCCAACCATTCCCAAACAACAATAAGATTGTCTAAAATGAAATGGCCTTTGAGAAAACCAGATTGTTCAGGTTGGATAATGTTTGGGAGTAAAGAAGCCACCCAAAGAGGAAAACCCTTAGCTATAATTTTATAAGAAACATGAAGAAGCATAATGGGCCACCAGTTGGTTATAAAATTTGGGTTTCCATCCTTAGGGATGAACTTGATATTACCTTTATTGATATAGTTCCAAAGAGACTACAATTGCAAGGTTTCCTGATTAAATGTGTAAAATATATGGCCCAACAATGTGCCACAATGCCGTGTCAAATTCACATGGAAACCCATCCAATCCTTGTGATTTTTCATCAGCAAGATAGAGAAGGGAATTATGAAGTTCATGCATAGAAAGAGAAACATCACAATGTTTTCTATCATAGGGGCTAAGCTTACAGGGAACTACTTTCATGCACTAGCACAGAGTTGTTGCGCTTTCAACAGAAGGCTCTTGTGCTTGAAAGACCAGGGAATAATGGTCCACAAAAGTAGAAATTTTTTTTGGTAAAGCTGTGATATGAGAGTGAGCTAGCTAGAAAAATTTTATTTTCTCCTTGAAATTTCGTGCCTTGATAATTTTGAAGAAACCTTTTGAGGCCCTATCACCATTCTTCAACCAATGCAAGTGATCCCGAATCTAAGCTCCTTTGGTTGTATGTTGTTCAATAACCTTGAGCTAATGTCTATGCTTAGCAGTTCAGAACTGAATGGTGGTGTCAAATGGTTGGAACTTGAGAAATCAAATAGTGCATTGGAACTTCAGTTGGAGAGCCTCTTCAGCTTTCTTGCAGACCCTTGCCATCTTTTTTATAAAGTGGAGAAGAAACTTGGCAATGCATTGAATGGTTTCATTCCACCAAGAAATACTACTGACAACATAGAAAGGACATGTCACCATATCCCAGAATTGGGAAATGTATGCCAAAAGCCTCAGATTAATCAATAAAGAGGAAATATTATAAAATATGTACTTGGTGTTTTAATAGAGGTACCATTCCATGTAAGCATGAAGGAAATCATACTATGATCTGACGAAATAATATTAGGCCATGTGGTGACAGGAGAGTGTCTATTGGAATCCAACTCAAAATATGGGTACTGAGATAACATGACATGATCAAACCATTTAAGGACACGCGCCAAACCTTCCTGAAAATTAGACAAAGTAAAATAGTTTTGAGAAGAAAATTCCCATTGCCTTTTAAAAAGAGGGTCTTTAATGCCCCACTTTTTTTGAAATAAAACCATGCTTTAGACTCTCCAACACACCATGGCATTGGCATAAGACCCAATTTATCATTGTGATGTTCCACCATATTAAAGTCACCATAGAATAACCATTATGCAAAAGGTGAATTATCTCTTAACCATCACCATAACTTCATTCTTTCTTAGGCATTATTAAAGGCATAAAGATTAATATTACCAAAAGAAAACCCATTATCATTAAAAAGAACCAAAACCGCCTTGTTGTCAGAATCTTTACCCATGACAGAGAAATAGAAACATCACAAAAATAGAAATAGAAACATCACGTTTGTGTTCCGAATGAGAGGAATAATAATGTATAAAATTATGTGCAATGCATGATAAGGAAGCCTCAAGCAAAAAACCAGTAATCTTAACCTCTTACAAACAAACAATATCAATATTACTAATAATTTGACAATAACTCTTCACAAAATATTTTTAAGAGGATTATGTGAGACCTCTAACATTCCAAGAGAGATAATTCATGAAAATATAGACATGGAATATTCTTCTTCTTGTCCATCTTCCAGCATATCCTCCAAATTTAAAACACCAAAGAGATTTGACAAAAAACCAGATTGTTTTGAAGTAAGTGGCTCCATCAGGTTAGAATGATGCTTATGCCCATTTGGTCTAATATTCACCACAAAATCAAGAGAGGGACTATAGGGAAGACTTTGTGAAGATGACTGAGCAACCATCTTCCTAGAATTCTATTGAATAAGAGTGATTTGGCTTTGAATGAAATGGGTAGCTTGAACATACTTAGAAAGCACAAAAGTGGATGGTTGATGAGACAAAGGCTACTTAGGAGGAGGTGGAGTAGACACCGAGGTAGGCATACTCGCCACCTTTTTGTTAGCAACTTGGGTTCAACCTTTAGCATCATCTTCCTGCGAAACACACACATTTGGCACATTGAAAGGCTTAGCATGTTGGCACAACGGAAAATGACGAATATGATAATTAGACAATTGATTACAAAAGTAGGTGTTGGGTTAGTTGAAATAGACTACCTTATAACTTCAATGTCAATGTGGCCTGTAGATCATAAGCTTAATCAACCTCAACAAAAATCCGTTTGTGCCAGGTGAGCATAAAAGAAATGGTCAGGTTCATGACAAATCAAACAACCAAGAAGACGGACAATATCATTCAAAAAAGCCTAGAGTTGTAATGGCAGTTCTAGAAATTGAACCCAAATTGGAACTCAAAGACAGACCTAGTTAGCTAGGTTGAAATCAAGGTTCCATCATGATAAAACAAGCAAGGTGTTTCCTATATACCAATAAGTGGAATGCTCAAGAAGAAGTTGAACTTGTGACGGCTCACAAAAAGTAAAAAATTAAATCCTCTTGGTGAGGTTCCTAACACCAATAACTTGGATGTTGGTAGACTCCTAATGGTATTTAATCTAATTTTGGAGATAAGACTCATACGGAATATGACCACAGAAATAGGTGACCAAACAGTTGTTATGATAAAACTACACAACATGATCAACAAAAGAAATATCAATAGTAACATTTGAGGGAGAGTCAGAAACATTACCTTGGTGTACATGTTCGGGACAAATTTCCTCCCACACTTCGGAGCCATCTTCACTATCATGTGGAACTGATGTTGCAACTGGTTTGTTTGTAGCCATTTAAAGGGTTGATGTTGCCCAAAATGGCCAAAATAAATTCCCAAAGTGCTGTGAAAAATGGAGCTATGAACAGGAAAAGGATTGATAATACCATGGTAAAAAAGGATAACATGAGTGTAATCATGTGAGAAAACCCTAGCAGAGCCAATCCTCCCTATCACCTTCCACTCCTTCCTCAAGGGCATGAACATCCTTTATCTAATATAATGTTTATGTATTTTGTAAAATATTAAACATGAACATAGAATAACAATCACTTCAAAATGGTGCAATGGATACGTAAAAGGATATGGGTGGAAAAAGTGAAAATCAATCAAGTGAAACATTATAGAAGGAAGAGAGTTGATGATGGAGGTTTTGGATTGAGAAGATATTTAGGAATGGGAAAAATGTTTGGGGTGACTATATGAAAAAATATTAATTCTTAGAACCAAGTACATATTGACCACATTCTAAGTTTTTTAATCATTTCAAGGAGAAGAGGGTGTGGTGCATTTATAACTGAGGTGACCAAATTTTAAGATATCTCATCAAGCAAGGACTGGTCAATCAATAATTCTAATGTCATTATTATTATTTTCAATAAAATCCCTTGTGATTTGAGAGAAGTTAGAACACACATAAATTTAATGAGATTTTATTTTGAATATGACCTAGGTCACTTTAGAAATAGGGACTTATAGAGTGCAAGACTTGACATCCCATATCGAGTCAATAATGTAGTTTAATTTGGTAACCACTAAACATCGTTGATCATTTGGTTTTACACCATCTTAAAAAACCATTAGGTTAGAAAATTCTCCTACTTCTCCTACTACATCAATCCAATCCATCTTTTTATGGATGAATTCCCTAGATAAAATGTTTAACTCCATTATTGTATGACCACACCCTTGAGGTAGGAAAAAGAAGATAAAATCTAGTTTGTGTACCTCTCGGTCTAAATGGCCAAAAACTTCTCAAAAAAGAGTAAACCACCCATACATTTGAGTAATGAAAACCATTAAAAAATGGATTCTAGATATATGGATCGAACCCGTAGCAATTAAACTCAATGAGCAAAAAAAAAACATAGAATTGTTTTCTCTAGGTTTTTCTTGGTCTCATTCTTGTGATATACAATATATTTTGACGTTGTGATGGATATATTATATTTTACCATGTTAAAGGAATAATTTTTTTCCCATGTCCCGATATTTACAACCAAAAATTGGCTAAAGCCACATAATCATGAAATTATGTAGATTATCGTGAAAATTTTCTTATTTAGTATCTTTCATGCATAGTTTTTATAAAGATTTTTCTTTCTTTCTTTTCTTCTTTTTCTTGGCTTAAAAGGTATAAATACTTTTTTAAAGTCTCTATTATATGGTGGAGGCTATTAGTCCGATAGAATGCACCACCCTACATAAAGCTATATATGTTTCCATCTATCTCCATCTGCTGCCACATGTCAAGGGTGTTTTACAAGTAAGTTATTTTTTGCAAATTTTATTTGTAAATTTTGTTGTTGAAAAACCATTGTGTTTTTCAACAGCTAGTTTTTTTTTTTACAAATTTTGATGTTGAAAAACACAGTTTGTTTTTCAACATTGTGTAAAAACACGTTGTAGCATCTGATAAAAATTCAAAATCATGACCTCCCGAATGATAGCGTGCACTCCCCACCAGCCTAGCTACAACTTACCACATGCTACCATATGTTTTCAAACTAATATTTTTAAAAAACAATATAATTGTTATTTGACTACTTCCCATGGAACCCACCCATGCATGGGGCATGCATGTCATGTATGGTGCATTTTATGGGGCATAGATGTAAGGCAATGCATTCTATCAGGAGAATATCATCCTCCCTATTATATAGCATATTCAAGAATTTATTGTTGCTTCTCGAATGTATACGACCACCGTGGATAATGGTGGGAATTATTTTTCAAAAATATATTAAATTTTTTTAGTGTTGATCCCAATAAAATTTTCAAGTGCAGTAATCAAATTTAATTTCTTACGAGCACTTCATAGAAAAAGAAAAGGATAAAAAAATAAAAATGTGTAATTATTTGTCACTAAATGACTATTTTTACTTGATTGCAAATTTTAGAATTGTTTTAAAACATTTTGTTGATATAATTAACATGAAAAAAATCTAGTATAACATACCTTTATTATACTTAGCATCCCATTCCAAAATAAAAAAATTAATAATTATTAAAACTTTTTTATTAATACACCCATGATTTATTTATTTTTCAATCACATTCCATATTATATATTATTCGTGTAGATTATTTTACACTTTTATGACAATAATTATTACTGCACCTATTGAATACAATCAAACATGTTGAATTTACAGTACAATATTTTTTGTGCGGATAACTTGCCATATGAAAATTGGTTAAGGACCTAACAACAATTTCAATACATAGAATTTAAGTTTATTCTACTTCAATTAACACATATTCTTTTTATAAACTAATATATGTTGAGAATTCTTTCAAAATCTATATGCAATCAAACTATCATTTTGTGGCATTTCCAAATTATAGTAAAAGTGAGGTATTATGGAGGGGCTCTCTATTTACATCATTATTCGATTATGTGAAATATATGAATTAGTGAATTAAGTACACAAAAAGATGTAATGGAAGCTATAGGAGGTTATTCTTATTAATTAAATTCCAACACTAACTATGTGATATTAGAACAACACATTAATACTTGTAACTAATGTATGAAAAATGTCAATGTAAAATTTATGAACCCCACAAAATAACCCATAGAAATTTCTTATTTGAAGTCTTGGAGAATGCCACAAATTGAAAGGAAATGCGTTGACTAGTAATAACTATCAGTTGGTAGAATAATACTGCTAGATGACATCAAATTTTTCTTTCCTGCATGAGGTAAAGGCAATTTGAATATAAAAATTTGTATATTACTGTAAATGCTAGGAAAATCAACCCAAAAAATTAACTTTTATAAAAAAAAATAAGGTGAAATAGCAATCAATCTAACAAATCAAAATTAGCCAAATCCAAATTTCAAAACCCCAAATATTCAAGAATAAACCAAGATTAGCAACTAAAATTTACACTAAAAATAGTGATGAACTTGAAAAAAATAAGGATGAATGCACTTCGATATTTACAAATAGATTGGGAATTTATGAGAGTGTGCACTACTAAAACACAAAGATTTAAAAATAATGATACATCATTTTGGGAAATGTGCTTGGAAATTGAGCTAGGAATTAAGAATTGTATAACTCTAATCGAACCATTTGTACTATCTTCAAACTACTATACTGTCTTAGACTTACTCAAATTATAGGTCATTATATTTTTAAGCTTGCGCCTTCCTCAAAAAAAATTTCACATTCAAATCTTGATTGTGCATAATTTTCTAAAGCCTTCTAAGGATTCTGAACAAGATCTCAAACCCCAATCATGAATGAAAAACCCCACAACAACCACTAGTTAGGTTTTGAGAACCTATGTGCACTACTGACATTGGCTCTAATTCGAAGAGGCCTCAAACCACACATGTTTTTTTGGCCTTAACATGTGATATCTGAATGAATAAAACTATATTTGACAACATCTTTGACAATGCTCAACAGTTGAATTTTTCACGTGCTAAAATACTCAGAGAAGGAATGTTTTAGTGCTTTTGGCTGAGAGAGACTGTTGCATTTACCTAGTAAGAATATTTATAACTCTAGATATTTCTTTCATAATGATTCTCGATGTGTCTTTATCGTTGTTAGTGAGCCTTTGGTGCATTTATAGGTGTTGGAATTTAGTGTATCCATGTACTAAAACATGATTTTCATGTTAGCAAATGATGTAGTTTTAGCTTGCTTATCTAGGGTTTCAAACGTAAATTACCAAAAAAAGGATGATATAGAGGGATTAAAGCACCCATCGGAGAATTTGGAACCAAAGAAAGGTGGAGGATATGTTGATGCAAAATCATGCATATACGTGAATACCAGATCTATAAACTCCTAACCAAACTATAAAAACATGAGCAAGGATCAAAAATATGTTAAATGAAGTTTACATCTTTTAAGGTTCACTTAGTATATGGTTATTATTCATTGTACCCTTAAAATGTATCAAAATATTAGTGTCAAACGATGAACATGCTAGAAAGGAGACCATAGAATGTATTAAGTGGGAAAAAAAGGTTTTGTTTATCATATAGCAACAACACATTGTCAAAACCAACATCATCAAAGAGTAATTGCTAAATTTTACTTTCTATAGTTCCCTTCAAAAAAATGCAACTAATAGGTCCTCCAATGCTACTTTCAACCTATAGTGCCCCGTTTATCATTCTTATTTTTCTTCTTAGACGACCATGTTGCTAAGCATTTAACGTTGTTATGCTCTTGCTAATCTTTGTTGGCTTCAACTTTTCAACTCCTGTTAAGGAAAATCTCATTCTCGAATTTGATAGGTGGTTTGAATGATGACTTGATGTTGTTAGGGCATGACCAGCTAGAGGGAACATCTACATAATAATAATTATTCTTTTGAATTGTTGATTCTTGTAATTATTATTTTGGTCAAGATTGTATGTTGGTCCTTGTTAATGTGATTAATAATTAGTATTAAGTTGTAATAATAATAGTAATAATATTATTATTTTAATTATCGATCGACGATAACTTCATTATCTGATCATCGATTTGTTATAAAATTTGTTGTTAATTATCGATAAGTGATTTTATTGTTTGGATTGGTCACTTTGTGGATCAAGCCTTGATTCGCGCAAGGAGGGTATCCTATTGCGACGTTGTGGTTGGTCCTTATCTTGTGTTCATTTTCAAAACTCCTCTCTAGTTCCTCCTTGGTCGACCAAGCTTGCTTGCGTACTCGTTTTATTTGTCGTTTTAAAGATGAAATAATATTGCTACCAGTTGAGCCGACCAAGTATCCTCTCATATATATATATAATAATGACAATTTTGGATGGTTTCACCCATGTTGGCCACTTTTATTGATGTCCCACCATTTCATGGAAATGCATATTTTTTTTAGACTTTGTTGGTATGGAGGCACCACACAAAGCCCGCCCCCCCTGCACCATCTTTTCTTCCTTGCAAGTTCCACACTTTAGTTTTATTTAATTCTGGTCAGTTGTGGAAGTGCATTGGAGGATGGGAACCTGCATTTCCATTAATTTTTGTAAGGGGAAGATGTGTTGTTCTTTGTTTTGGTCCTAATGCAAATTGGGAGGTGGCCGCCATTTTTTTGTCTTTCTTTTCTAGCTATCTTCCAATTAATTTTGACTGTTGCCTTTATTGGCCCATGCTGCCTTCAATATTTTATTCACACCTTATTTTAGCACACGTTTGGGGGAAGGAAATGCATATTCAAGGAATCTAAGTTCTTTTCTTTTTTGTATTTTATTGGTGCCTTTCTTATGCATACTAAAACACATTTTTTAATGCACTAGAAACTCTATTTTTGGATTGCTATCTCCTTGTTTCCTCCCTGGCTCGTGGTTGCAACTTGTAAATGGTGCTCTTGATGTAGGCCGCATACTTATTGGGTTTTGTTTTATTCATTCTGCTTAGATTTTTTTCCTTGGTACCTGAGTTTACTATTTTATCCTATTTGGGTGAGCAAAGAGTAGTTTTTCCAAACTAGTTTGGGGGGAGTGTAGCCTTCAAAATCATTTTGGTCAATGCGTTTTGCATAATAGTTCTCCTTAGGTGCATTTTTTTGATTTTCTGGGACGTTGGTATGATTTCTTCTCCTTGTGCTCGTTTGATATCTCTGTCCTACTCTAGCACCCCATTTTTAACGCAGGCTAGAAGGTTATTTAGAGGGTTGTATAGTCTGGCCTTATCCCTGTCTTTCATGTGTGTGCTTTGGGCATTTTCCATTAAACCCATATTGTGCATACCGTAGTCTTGACATGACTCTTGAGACCCCTTTGTTCTTTCCATTCAATGTTCCTTGTAAACTTGAGCTCTCTACCTGGGCTAAGCATAGACAAGAATGGAGCTTTAGTTCCCAGCTGGTAGAAAAGGGGAGATGTAAACTAAAGATTGTTGCTGCTGGTTTTTGCGGTGTCTATGTGACCTGTTGAAGCTGGAAGAGAAGGCAATATATTTCTACACCTTGCTATTTTTGCTATTTTTAATTTATCGTGAAATCGAACCACCATTTTCTTGAATTGGTTGTCTTTTGGATGACTTGTTCGGATATCTCTCCCTTCTGCTTGTTGTCTTCTTGTATCATATTTTATCAATACCAATATGTTAGTGGAAAGCATGCATGTGTCCTCTCCTGTGAGTGTTATGTTTTTCTTACTTGAGAGATAGACATTAGTTTTTATTTTATATGTATATATCTTCTTCTTTACGATAGAGTTTCAATTTTATTATGTTGTTCCATCTAGTTTTTCGCTATCATTAAAGTAAGCTTGCGATAACTACGAAGCTCCTTCCTATCACTCAAGTTTTTCTATCCTTGTCTTTTGTCGTATGCTATTAACTCTCTCTCTCTCAAACCCCTTTGATAACCCTTTTTACCTCGAGAAAGAAAGGTTTTAGGATCGGGGTGATCAATGCTTGGGGCTAGCTGGGTTGGAGATTCGATATTAAAACTTTTAGAATGATTATGTTTGTGTGCAATGCGTTAAACCTCGCGTGTTTAGACTCCTACGTTATCTTCAATCTTGTCCCTAGGCTGTTAAATCCATCCTCAAGTAGTACCTTGACCATCCCCATCATCTTGAACCGTAACTAGCTTTTTGGATCAGCTAAGTTCAATGTTTTAATTATGCAAATCCAGTACCCTGCTATTACTAGAATTGTTTTGGTCTTATTCCCTCTTGGGAAGATTGTTGGTGGCATATTCTAGTTTTCTAAGTTGTGTTTTTTATCCCTTTAATAATTTTAATGTTGTTAATTAAGATTGGACAATTTTTATGCACATATTTGCCTTAATGTTTTGTGATGGAAATTGCCTTGAATGTTATTAACCTTGGGGAAAACTAGTCTTGGAGATGATAGTCTTATGCATCTATAGTAGAAGGTGTTGCTTTGATAACGAAACTTAGTGATTTATGTTTGTACCTATGTTTGAATGGTTGGTTAGGTTATCAAGGGTTGACTTAAAATATTGTTGTTTTGGAAAAGAGGTAATTTATTTTAAATTAACCAAACTTTAGGATTATTGAGGAGGTTTATAAGTCCTTAGTGATATAAAATTTTGGACGACATTTTGCATACTCTTGTTTGATGGAAGTTCCTTCTTCTCTCGAGTGTTGTTACTAGCCTATAAGGGAATTGATCCTTCTTGAATGATTGGGGAATCTCTAGGAGTTAATGGTCGAAACTAGTATACTTTGCCTTCGCTTAGAAATTTTTATGTTGTGTGGTGTCTGTGTATTAAATTTCAGTCTTATACTCTTTCTGATTACAAGATTGAAATCCTAATATTCTTGGCTTTTTTATGTTAATATTTGAACCCCATGATTCGTCTTTGTTGGGATGATCAACTCTTGTCTTTTAGAAATCTAATATTAAGCCTATGCTTTTGGTATCTTTTGATAAATTTAGATGGATGGCATGTATATAAAACTTCAATCTTGTAATTATTTAGCAGTTTGAGGGGAATCCCGTTCCTTTTAGATTGTTTATTTCATCTTATAGGGCCAAGGGCCATTCTCATACGATTGTCATACTATCGTTGCTTTTTTTCATAACTGAAGTACAAGGTCTTTCTTCTTTGATTGGCATGGTAGATTCTTTATTATAACTTGTGGTGTTGTTAGTGTTGAGATATTTGACCGAATTCTTGTAATAAAGTGTTTCCTTTCATGGTATTATTAGATAATAGTTATGGTGACTTTGTGTAGCCTTATCTTGCTCAGTTCTCTCAAACTGACTCTTGTGGAAAATTTGTTGTAGATGCCATATGCGAGTAGATGAGGTATAGACTTGTAAAAATTTTCATCAACCTCAGTTGAGAAGTTCTTTTGTATGAATTATTTTTATGGTGTTCAATTATTGATAAGGTCCAGTGGAGATTTTAGAAAAGGGTCAAAGTCTTAGTATAATGTATTGTGGATTATGTCGTCTTAACTTTGGAAACTTTGGATTGTTTGGCTATCATGGAAAATTTAATTGGATCACCACTTTGTTGAGTGACCTTAATGGATTATCAGAATTCTAAGAATAGATTAGCATTCCTTGGTCAATGTTAGTACTCTCTTGTTCCCTATGCATGGTTCCTTAAAGTTGGTATGTCCCTTTGGGTTGTGTATTGTGCTGGAAAGAATTGGTGTAACCTGGTGTTGATTTCTTAACTGAGAATTGACAAACTTTACCCTTGAGAATAAACGTTGAGTTAGAAATTGCTAAGACTTAGTAATAATGTGTTATAAGTAAAATAAAATGGGTTGGTTAATCCTTATAGAAGTTAAACTAAAATTTATATGCAAATAAATTAATGTAAAGGTGACCCTACTGGAGAACATGTAATTCAATAAGTGATCTAAGATGAAGCTATCCTTTGTAAAGTAAAAATTATATAACTTGCTATCCCTAGTAAACCTAGTGAACACTATCCTTTTTTATGGTGAATTCTTAAATGATCTTTATAAGGGAAATCAATGGTTAGGGTTAGAATCTAATAAGAGTTAACAAGTAGTTTTGAAACCACACAATCTATTCTCTCAGTTGTTTGAAAGGTAAATTGTTTTCTATTGTTAAAAAAGAAGAAAAAAAAAAAGAAAGAGAAAACTCATCCAATGAATCCTAAGTGAAACCTGTAATAATTTTGGATAAATTCTCAAGCTTCATCTAAATCCTTGTAATAACTAATGAGGTCTTAAAGATGTATTCAACTCGACCTTTTTCCTCAAAATTTTTCCAACGTGCTTTGTAATTTCCTGTTAACTATGCTAAATGTGAACCCATATTGTAATAAGGGTATGAGTGAGTTTTAGTAGCGTAAGTGTGGATAGATGGCCTTGTGGAATTAAATTACCTTCTTTATTAAATAAATGAATTAAACAAATAATTTCCATAATAGAGAGGACTTTAGGCTAATTACTCTTCAGTGTATAAAAAAGAAACTTAGTTTGTAAGATGAATTGTACGAATCATATCCAGTGTGTCCTTTAAAATGTAAGTCAAGAATTGCAGGATGTTTTATCAAAATAAATAACCTTCAAGAATTGCTCACTGTGGTATGTCCTAACTGTAAGTGTGTTATGTGGTTGGACTTCTATGTCTTGTAGAAAAAGTTAATTGTTCTTCATGGGTGTGAACGTTTCCATGTTGTCTTTTTGGTCATCCTTGTATCAAGTTGTTCACAGAGTTAGTTGTAACCTTGGTGACGACATGTTGTGTCGTGGTTTGTGTCAAGCAAGTAAAAAAAAAAGTTATCCTAAACTTTACTGTGTTGTTTAGTGTGTGTGGATTTTTTTGGGTTGTTACACAACTTGCTACCCCAAAGAAAAATTCAAAAAGTATGCAGGCCTCAAGACTAAATGCATGGAAAAAAGTCCTAAATTTTATCAATAAAACCTACTGAACAAAGATTGATAAGTGACTGCATAGACTTCAAACATTTTAGTTTGACAATTTAAGTTATGATTTTTTGTGAATTTGTAAAATTTGCAGTGGGAGATTATAAAGTTTGCAATGGTGTGTTTTAGATGACTATCCCTTGCTCACAATGTGGGGTTGGAGGCCTTCCCTATTGTTCAAGTTTCTTTTAGTTCATTGAATTTCCATTCTTTTAATATTTCGTTTAATTTTTTCAATTCTAATCTTTAAAAATATGAAGTTCACAACTCCTAAATTTTCTCATTAACACTTATTTTTAAAAAGTTAGTGCACAGACCTTGCAAATATTTTTGGTTGACAAAAGTTGTGATTATTGTAAATTTCTAAAATTTACAATGGAAAAATATAAACTTTGGAAGTGTGCACATTAGATGAATAACCCTTGCTTGAAAGGTGGGGTTTGTTAGTGTTGAAAGTCTTTCCTATTGTTCGAGTTTTAGTTAGTTTATTGACTTGCCATTCTTATAATTTTGTATTTAATTTTTCAGCTCTATTCCCTAAAACATAAGTAATTCATAAGATCAAGTGTATAGAAAATGACTCCTAAATTTTCTTAATAACGCATCTTGAAAAAATATTTTTAACAGACCTCAGCCAAACTTGTTAGGGTCCCAACCATTTCTTATCAGAATGAGTTAATCTACCATTATTCTTTGTTAGACTGTGTTAGTCTACCATTTTCGTGAATATTTAGCGTTCCAATCAGTTTCTGTGAGATTGACAGTGATGTTAAACAGGAAGATGATGTTTGCAAAGGAATCAAATCTGTTGACCCTTGCATTTCTTTTCTTCTGATGATTTCAATTTATTTTTCTAATTGGTTGATATGCGATTCAATTGAACAATTGATATAACATAACGCAACAGTTGAAGTCGCATCCCTGGGAAATCAATTTCTTAAACTAAATGTATTATCGTCTATAAAATGTATTATTATTATTATTAGTGACGGACAAATATTTACTGTGTGAAATACGAAGTGCACGACTCTCTACATTTGGTGATGAAGACGAACCCAAAGTCTTTGCTAGCCGCCAGTCCGCAATATTTTCGTAATAGATGCTATTTGACGATAAGTTTTTCTTAAGAACATTGTCGTTTGTAGAAGCCAGATTGTTGATTAATTACGGTGATGACATTATGTAATGTGTAATTAACAAGAATAATATTTAGCAATTGCATCCATGTAGTGTAATGGGCACCTGTAGTGTAATGGAGACGTGGTTAGGAAGGAATAGGAGAAGTTAAAGTTGAAGGATTGAAACTGAAACCATGAAGGGGATTGATGGAGCTGAATCCTATGGCGGGGTATCTATTAGATGGAATATAGGCAATTATCTTCTTTTTTACAACAAGTCACTTGTGGATGACATATCATTATTGTTTACCACTCAAAAAAGAGAGAGTGTATGATGTACAAATACTTGAGACAACAAACTTTAAAGTTTTCTCTAAAACTAAGCCCTTGTCATTCAACACTCCTAATGTCAACAATTTTTATTTACAAAATCAACACTGCCAACCTGAAAAAACATAATTTTTAATGTATTTCTAGTTTTCAGATTACTACAATGCGAGTATTAAGTATATATGTAACATAAGCTCATTGAACTCATAAAAATTAAATGGTAAACACAGCACAAAAAATATCCTATACTAAATATAAATTCGACTAGATATTCTAAGGGTCACATTAAATTTGACAACTTTAAATATTAAAAAAATACGTCAGGTACATAAGAAAATATGGAACACTAACTCGTGAAATAGTCATTAAACAAATAGTGCTTATCAATTTTGAGTGGAACTCTTATGAGGTGGAGCAATATTTAAAGTAGACATTACGCATGTTAACCGTGGTTGTGGTGCCTGCAAGAACACTAAACATTCCATAAGCAATTTTGGAGGTTCCTTTAATTGTTTGCATTACACCTCATTATAGGAACATCCATTCACTTACACTTTTCCTTGTTCGGGTGGTCCACCAATTTGTTTGTGCCAAATAGATGTGGGGAGAGCATAAAATGTATGATTTCATCTTTTGAAAGAAAAGTGCCCACAAATAGATGTGGAGAGTACATTAACTCCTGAAATTTTGATAACTTGGGTAACAATTTTAGAGATTTGTTAGACATTTTTGAACTTGAAATAAAAATACGGTACGTATATAATTTTCGTTCTTCCATATTCGACACTACCTCCATCATTAATTTTTTTTTAAACCATGTGATTCCATAGACATAAGTCAAATGAAGTTGGATTTCTTCTATACAATTAGATGAAGTCCCCTCAGTAGTGTAGTGCTCACATTTTACACACCCAATTACAATAGTAAAATAACCGGTAATAGTTTTTGACTTACATTGCTCACCACACACACGACACAGCAAGGACTCCAAGTACATAAACTTGACTCACATACGACAATCACATAAGTCATCGACTCACACAGACACATGAAAACAACATAAGCATGTCGATGCCACACTTTTCTCAATGAGTGGTTACTAGTAAGGACCCTACCACAAGAAAAATGACTTCAGGAATGGCGAACCCAAAACACATAATTTCTTTAATTGTATTTTAGTTATGATTAACATTCTAAGGACATTATTGAGCAAGGATAACTTTCTCCTTTTTCCATCTACAAAAACTTTAAGTTCATTCCACATTTAATTTACAGCTCGGCCATTTTAAGTTGACTTCTTATTCTTTACAAAATTTTCCATAACTTGCATTCTTATTTGTCATAATTCAAAAAGCATATAAAGTACTTAATTATCTTGACCTTATGTTAAGAATATTCTTCTCGAACATATATTCAATGTCTACCTTCTTACTCTTACATCTAAATTGAATGTGACTTGGTGTCCATATAGCGATGTTAGGATTTAACGGAGAATTAAAATACAAGATAGCTTTTTACCACAAAACATTCATCGATCACAGTAAGGTTATTTCCCTACCCTAGTTATTCCAATTCAATGACTTAAGGAATTCAACTGTGATTTATATAAGTATTTTACTTTCTCAAAGGTTGATCACACCAAGGCAATTCATATTCTTTGAAACAAAAGAATATATTTAATTGAGTTATAAGGTCTTCAAGGTTGGCATTAATCTGAACCTCAACTCTCGTTTTATACTCTTGTATGATTTATTTTCTATGTCACAATATGGTCTTATCATTAGCATTGTCTTGTAAAAGGAGTTATGAAATGTTTTCCTAACCTCTTGAAGACATACATGATTAGGAGACTTGAAGCTACACATGAACCTTAAGCAAACATCCAAAATCAACCGAGGTTTAGATTAATTCCAACTTCACCTAAGGGTCTACCCCTCAACTAAATATGAGTTTTAAGTGAGAGGACCAATTTATGCTAAACCACCTTCCAGAAAGGACCAAGGTGTTATGTTGAGAGAAATTGAGGTAACACATTTAGCTGAGCGGGGAGAAGGGGTTCATTAACAAGGGTGTAAGACCTAGAACAACTAAGTCACAACCTCCATCTATGCCATCTGGATCCAACAGGGATTTCACTCGATGAAGAACTTTAAATTTAAATCTATCTTCGGATGACAAGGTAATCCACTAGGGTACGAAGGAGGAGTTAGCTCTACTTACTCCAAATGATGTTTGACTGTGTTGCTCTTATCAGAAAGGTTAAAGACAATGTCATTAAACCTAATGACTAAGACGATAAGCCCAATTCTTGGGTCCTTGTTTACTCAAACTAGGAGGTTCCATCGAGTGTTGAGTTTAATTTCCTTCTACGTTTTCAATGTCTTCTAGGGCAAAAGTATCACACATGAAACTAAGTTGTGCTCGATATTGAATAGGGGTGGAGTGTTTCGTTTAAATCTCTTTATTACATTTACAAAGTATGAATGCACAAGATGACTCATTAATCATTTATTGAACACTAAATACGCACTACAAAATATTACTTCAGATTCATTTACCTTATATAAATATCAAACCTTTTTACCAGGTGTACTATAAATCAAAATTGAACTAGGATTAAATGTACATTTCCTAGATGTCCTTGAAACTAGCATTTCATACATATAAACAAATTATCAATTATAACCCTCTGTAACATAAGACTACATTATAAATTTATTCATTTAACAATGAACTATCATCTTTTTTGTCTTCATTCTTTCATCCTGCAAAACCACGTGAGCATGATATCAACGATAATTCACTGGCATGGCATCCACCCTAATCTAACATAATTATCATTTTTCAGTTTCCCATTTACATATAATAATAATTACAATTTGCAAGTGAGAGAAAAATTTTAGAGACATGTATTCAATGCATTTCATTTCACTTCATTTTGTAACCCAGGAGAGAGAAAGAGAAGGGAAGAGAGAGAAAACACCATTTTGTCAAAAGTTCTATTTCACACAATAGTTACACTATAGAGTTTTAAACAATTATTTACATGTGTCAAAAGTATCCACGTTGGTTTGGCAACCCTGATGAGGGTCCCGTAGCTTCCTATTTTTATATTTTCTTACTAGCTACAAAACATTCAAAACGGTTTCGGAGGCTAAGAAACTGCTTCCAAAAGTTATCTTTAGATGAGAATGCACACCACCTTTAACTTTCTACATGTCTCTAGATATACCAAGAGTTCATAGCAACTAACGGAATTGGGAAAAAGCAAACAACTTGTGTTTGGCGGCTAGTTTTCCGGGGCCACTGGTTGTAGTTGGCCCAGTGCAAATTGAACAAAATTTAGCTTGAGGGCTTAGAAAACCACTTTAAAAACTGACGTTCGATGGATGAGCATGGAACTAGACACTTCCTACTAGTTCCCCTATATAAGGAGAATTCATCAGAGTCGACGGGACTGAGAACTAGAAAACCATTTTCAAACGGAGACAAGTTTTCTAGAGCAACAACTCAAAATTGGTCCAGTTTGACCTCATCAAACTGTAACCGGAGGCCTACAAAATGTCATTGCCAAAATATCCAGAAAAGTGTTTTTCCCTAAACTAAAATTTCCATGCAATTTTCTAGCAAGAACACTAGAGGTTTGCGAAGACGGGAAATAATTTCTCTATCCAGGTTTTAAATGGTAGTTTAAAACGAAAGCCAACTTTCTAGTTTTAACAGCTTTCTACTGATGTAAGCTAGTGTAACAAGGCTCCTATAAGAGCATCAAAAATATCACATATGTTCATTCGGGGTCAATCTAGAGGTCAAGGTGACTCCTCACATAACAAGGTACATGAATGAAGCTTAACATCTCATTTTCAGAGTTATGAAGGGTACTTAATGAGTCTCCGAAAAATACAAAAATTAACTATTTATCAGGGAGATGATCAACATTATTACTAGGAAGTCAATTTCATCTAGTTGATAAAACAATGTTGTAACGATCACGTTGGGTAGGAAGTTTTCTACATCACCTCATAATGAGGGTAGAAGTTCAAGTTTTAATTCAAACGGGTTATTTTGACTTCGTGAGTTATTTCATTGTTTTTGCAACAAGTTGAAATAAACATTTAACGGTGTTAAAATCATAATATTTTAAAATTCTATTAAGTTGCAAAAGATAATTAAAACACAATAATTATGAGAGGCAAGGGAAGATGAACCATGCTTGGGAATGAATTGGTGACCATTTACAGCAAGATTGGTGATACGTGGACGAGTTCCAATTACCAACAGTTTCCAAGGCTGTTTCAGAAATCCAGTTTCAGCATGATTTGCAACCAATTTACGAGCTCGCTACAGCTCCATGATTATGCAACCAGAGTGCAAATACACTAACAGTTCAATCTCTTAAATTTTTTTGCCCATTATGCTTTTATTGTTTCTAAAGTTTCTCAACAAATCCATTTGTGCATATCTTACAACCATGACACTCCATCTGACAATTTTTTTGAAATAGTTTGACATATGATTCATATGCTTATTAAAAACTTGAACAAACTACAAGCACCAATCAGCCAAAACCTCATAACCACCACAGGTTTAAATGGTAGAGTGCCCAAATCTCCACTTTTGTACCAATTTCAAAAGAGTGATTGAACATACACATAAGACCCCAAATGTGATGAATATTTCCTTTGGTGTGCAACCTGCTACCAAAACCATAAGACCCCAAATGCTTAAATGGCATGCATAAAGGATTAAGTTTAGAGTTATTCTCATATAGCCGATGATAAGAAGGAGACCATGCAAACATGAAGATCAAAAGTAGGTGAAAACAAATAAGGATTCCTCTTTTGACGTAGGTTGGAAGGATGCTAGCACAAGCCAGGAGTGCGCTTGGTAAGAAAACTCATTAGGTTGGAGACCTATTCGTTGCAGGAATGAAACAGTATGGTTGTCTCCTGAGGAAACCCCTATCTTCTATACACGGCCGTGATCACATCCATGAGAAGCTGTCTCGTTCTTTCATTTGGTCAAAGATGTCTTTTATGTGTTGTTAGATGTCCACATAACCCTCCTTAAGATCTCTCATGTCTTCTCCTCAGCGAAAGTCAAACGCACAATATAGCAATTAATATGCATTTCACATACCGTAGCACCTGTTCAACACATGTTGTCCCACACGCGGCCCCACAAGAATACTTCATGCAACAAGACAATAAGACCAGGACAGTTTATAGCCAACACCAAGGTATATGCGCCATCTATCACTGTGAAATCTTGAGCATCGAAAGAGGGGGCTGGTCAATGCTACAACCACACATGCCCAAGGAGGAGGAAGAGTAAGACAAGAGGAAAGTGACCAAGCAGGAGAAGGAAATAAAAAAAACAAATAAAGTCCAGCAGATGGCCAACATTAAGAGAGCCATGAGCCAGGGAGGGAGAAGGAAACATGATCCAAAAAAAAATAGTGGTCAATGCATTAGCAGATACATCTCAGTCTACACAAAGTGAGGCACCAATCCAAATGTGCACATCCTCCAGAGCAGTCCTTCACCCAAAGCACTCATGCAACTAGGGAAAAGTGCATACCCAGCCACCAAAAGAAAATTTGCAGAGCAGACAAATGTAAAGTTTCATGAGGTAAATAGTTGGAGGAAAAATTAAAGTGCGTGAATTATTGTGAAAGGGAATAACAGGTTTCCAAAAAAAAAAGGAGTATGAGTCTCTTCACTTGCACAAGATCGACACAAAACGCGCCTGTCAGTTCACACTCTTCTTTAAAAAAAAACAAATAGCATTCCATTTTCTTAATAATCAATGGAGGCATTACAAGCAAATGCAACAAATGAAAACCTAGAACGTTCTACAATCATGAATACAAAAGAAATGATCTTGAAATCCTTTAGATGGAAAGCGATGATAAGATAGATTGTTTTTTATTGATAGGAACTATCACAAGCGTCCTCGTGGAAAACATAGTTTACCTAGCCTACCCTATAGTAAGATTAAGTCCACCATCGACTTAGTCCAGTATTGGTTATCACATAGTCCACTATCAATTATCACATTTCCCTCTATACACCTATCTCTCACATGCCAGCTGCACACCCACCTATCAAGACAATTCTGTCTATCAATAATATGCATTGCAAGTTATTCTACTTTAATACTGGTATCGAGCAAGCATTCTACTGACTTTGGTTTTGGAATTACAACTTGGACCTTCGTGAAGACGCGAGGGATGAGTAAAGCATTGGCCATGACTGTTTCAAGTTTAATTGGGACCTACATAAAGCAACAAACAAACAAACTTGTGACCTTCTCGAACGATCTGAGACCTACCGATTTTGGTGTGGAAATCATTTGAAGAGGACGTGTGGTTTTTTGTTGTTTTTTTTGGCATATAGTGGCACAGAAATCTATTAATTGGAGCATGTACGTGTCTTCAAAAACCATAAACCTATCCGTGGTGCTCTAAATCTGCAGTGCAAGGAGTCTTTTTACTACTGATTTGACTAAATTCTATTGTGAAACCTGCATCTAGAAGAAGACGTTGAAAATTATTCGCACTCTTAAATAGAACACACAAATGCAACTGTAGGTTTTGATCTATTTCTTATTCTTATTTTCTTGTGCTCCGCTAAATAAGAGAATACAATCTTTATAGAATAGCAAAGTAAACAAAGTCTTATTCAAACTCAAAATCAAACTACCCTATCTCTACTCTTCATCCTACAGATGGACAACATATGCCAACATGTACACATATCATCTAATGTGTTGTCAATTACAAAATAACTTCCCTAAATGCTAGCTACAGAATCCTAAATGCTAACTACAGAATCCCTAAATATTAGGCTATAATTTCTGCATGTCTAACACTCCCACTTAGCCAAATATTTGTCAACTAGCTTGTATCACATCGAATCCTTCTTTGCAAAACTCAAACTTATTTCTTGGTAATGCCTTTGTCAATGCATCCGCCACCATCATCTCAGTTGCATAGTACTCCATTTTGATAGTGTTGTTCTCAATTTGTTCACGGATGAAATGGTATTGTATCCCTATATGTTTAACTCTCTCATGATACTTCAAATTCTTTGTCATGGCTATACAACTCTAGCTGTCACACTTTAATATTGTTGGTTGGGATTGAATAACCTCGATGTCCTGCAACAATATTCTCAACCAAATCAATTCTTTTGCAGCTTGACATGCTGATATATATTTTGCTTGCACTGGAGAGAGAAACAGATCGTTGTTTCTTTCTTACCCACAAAACTGCACCTCCACCAAGGAGAAAATAGAACCTTGAAGTTGATCTTTTACTATCAACATCCCCTGCCCAATCTGCATCACAATACACAGTAAGTTGTAGAGAATTTTCTGAACTCCCACTAAATCTTATTCCATGTTTATTTGTTCCTTGTAGATATCTAAAAAAAATTTAACTATTGCCCAATATTGTGGTCCAGGATTGCTGGAATATTGACTCACAATACTTACAACATGTGCAATATCAGGTCTGCTAGAAACCATTGCATACATTAGGCTCCCAACAACATTTTGATATGGAACCATACACATATAAATTTCTTCTTCTTTTGTTTTGGGACACATGTCCAGTGAAAGTTTGTTTCCTACTTCCATTGGAGTACTTACGGGCTTGCAATTTTCCATCTCAAATTTCTTGAGAATGTTCCAAATGTACCTCTCTTGGCTAAGATGGATTTTTCTCTTTTCCCTATCTCTTAAAATTTGAATGCCCAAGCAATAGTGAATCTCACCATGATCAGTCATCTCAAATTTTGTAGCTAATTGAGACTTAAACATGCCTAATATCTTAAAATCATTACTCATAATGATGGTGTCATCAACATATAAAGCTAAGATGACTAGAGACTCACCAATATGCTTTATGTAGACATTTGAATCAGAATTGCAACTTACATATCCTTCATTTTGGAGAAACAAATCAATACGCTCATACCATGCTCTTGAAAGATCTGTTTCAGTCCATAGAATGTTTTCTAAAGCTTGCATACTAACTACTCCTTTCCTTCTTGTATGTACCCTTCTGGTTGTTCCATATAAACTTCTTCTTTTAATAATCCATTTAAAAATGTAGTTTTTATATCTAGCTAATGTACATGAAGATCCAAGGTTGCTACCATCGCTAATGTAATTCCAATGGATGTTATCTTGACTATAGGAGAAAAGGTGTCATGATAATCCAAACCTGCAATTTGGGTGTAACCTTTTGCCACCAATCGAGCCTTGTAGGGGTCTATCGACCCATCAGACTTGTACTTTTGTTTGAATAACCGCTTGCATCCAACCACTTTCCTTCCGGTGGAAGAATCGTGAGTTCCCATGTTTGATTTTTTATGAACAATTCACATTCAAAGCATTCATTGCTTTCCTCCAATCTCTTTGCATCACTACTTGAAAGTTCTTCTTGAACACCGAGTGGTTCATCAACCTCTACGCTAAGTGCATATGATTCATATGTCTTTTGAGTGAGTTTTTGTAGTCTTGTTGATCTACGAAACTGCTGCTCTCCTTGTTCATCTCGTATGGGCTGTGTGGCTGCAACTTGTAATGGTCTTGTTGGAGTAGAATTCTCATCCTTGGATTCTTCATCAGATCTAAAATCATAAGGCCTTGTTTTTAATCCTTATCATTTTCCATCTTTGTTGATTTGTGAAAAATGACATCTCTTCTGACTAGAATCTCATGTGTTATAGGATCACAAATTCGATATCCCTTTGATTTCAAATTGTATCCAACCATTATACACTTCTTGCTTTTGTCATCTAGCTTCTTTCTTTCTTCATCTGGTATATGTGCATATGCTATGCAACAAAAAATTCTTAAATCATTGACACTTGGCTTACTTCCATGCCATGCCTCATAAGGCATCTTCTTATGCAATGCATCGGTTAGCAACCTATTTTGTATATATATTACACTAGAGACCGCTCCATCCCAAAAAAACATTAGATAATCCACTACTCTTAAGCATGCATCTAGCACTTTCAACAAGAGTCCTATTCCTTCTTTCGGTGACACCATTATTTTGCACATAAGCTTTTGAAACCTTTGAATAAGAATTTTTTACTACTATTCTATAAAGATTGTATTCTCTCGATTTAGAGAACAAGAAAATAAGAATAAGAAATAGATCAAAACCTGCAGTTACATTTCTACGTTCTATTTAAGAGTGCTAATAATTTTCATGGTATCGGTGCAAAGGTCTTGGTGAAGTGATGTCAGAGAAGTATCAAAAGTTTAAAGACAAAGATATGGCCACATTTTTTGCAAGAGATCCTCATAGGATGGTAGAATGATTTGATGGCGTTGGATTTAATCTTTGGAAACTCTGAATGAATATGTTGTTGCTTAACAAGGATCTACTAAATATAGTTGAAGAGACTAAAAATAAACCCACCCAGGATGTAGATCTGATCAGTAAGTGGGAGTCAAAGGAAGGTAGGGCTCATTCCTTTATACTTTTAAGTTTGAGTGATAATGTGCTTTTACATGTAAGTGAGGCAAAATCAGCAAAGGAAGCTTGGGATCAATTAATCAAGTTATATGAATCAAATGATGTTAGTACAAGATTATATCTTAGAAGAAGATTTTTTCAGTTAAAGATGAAGGAAATAGAAAAAAATCAGATTTACTAAATCAATTTAAATCTCTCAAAAATCAATTGGCAGCATGTGGATTAGTGATTGCAGAAGAATATATTGTTATGTCGCTTCTTGGGAGTTTGCTAGAATCCTATTCTAGACTGGTAGTAGCGCTAAGCACCCAATCCAATTTGGATTTGACAAAAGTAATAGCAGCACTACTTCAAGAAGAAATCAGAAGGAAGGATGGGGGCATGAATGATGAGAATCCTACAACACTATTTTCAGCAAGATATAAGGGCAAAGCAAAAAGGAAGAGTGACAACAAATCTCATCCCTCCCAGTCCAATGTCTCAAAGAATGGTAAAGACACAAAGGAGGAGAAAAATAAGGGAAATTGATTTTCATTGTGGAGCCCCTGGGCATTTTAAGAAACAATGCCGAAAGTGGTTAGCATGGGTAGAAGAGGTAAAGAGAAGGAAGGTTGCTAAAGCTAACATGACCTCAAGTAATGACCAAGAAAATTTGTTTGCGGTTGTCACAACCCCAATTTCTGATGTTTCTAATTGTTTCTACTTATATTTAGGAGCAACTCAACATATGACACCTGAGAGAAGTTGGTTTATGGAATATACAGAAGCACCCAAGAGTAAGACTGTCAATCTTGGAGATGATAGAAAATTTGAGATGATCGGAATTGGAGATATTCCATTGCAAATGCCAGATGGTGGATACAAGAAATTCGAGAATGCATGGTATGTACCTACTCTAGTAAAAATTCTTTTATCAGTGAGAAAAATTACAATTTCTGGTATAATTGTACAGTTTGACAGCAATGAATGTTTCCTCAAGGATGTTAAAGGAGTAATTTTTGCTACGGGAATCATAGATGGCAATTTGTACAAGTTATGTGTAAGAGACTTGATGTGGTGTTAAGAACAACAAATAATGAAATTTCTTATTCAGTTCTTTGGCATCATAGATTCAGACATGCAAATCCTCATTCGTTTCGAATATTAAAATAAGAGCAGCTTGTGGAAGATTTTAATTTGCATCTACTAGTTGAGTTGGGAGTGTGTGAAGGCTATTGTTTAGGAAAGCAACATAGATTCCCCTTCCCAAAGAAAGGAGCAACATGAGCTAAGGAGCAAATGGAAATTTAAATCTATCTTCGGATGACAAGGTAATCCACTAGGGTACGAAGGAGGAGTTAGCTCTACTTACTCCAAATGATGTTTACTGTGTTGCTCTTATCGTAAAGGTTAAAGACAATGTCATTAAACCTAATGACTAAGACGATAAGCCCAAGTCATGGGTCCTTGTTTACTCAAACTAGGAGGTTCCATCGAGTGCTTGAGTTTAATTTCCTTCTACGTTTTCAATGTCTTCTAGGGCAAAAGTATCGGACATGAAACTAAGTTGTGCTCCGATATTGAATAGGGGTGGAGTGTTTCGTTTAAATCTCTTTATTACATTTACAAAGTATGAATGCACAAGACGACTCATTAATCATTTATGAACACTAAATACGCACTACAAAATATTACTTTAGATTCATTTACCTTATATAAATATCAAACCTTTTTACCTGTGTGTACTATAAATCAAAATTGAAATAGGATTAAATGTACATTTCCTAGATGTCCTTGAAACTAGCATTTCATACATATCAACAAATTATCAATTATAACCCTCTGTAACATAAGACTACATTATAAATTTATTCATTTAACAATGAACTATCTAAATTACAATGATAATTAATAATTTACACATCATCTTTTTGTCGTCATTCTTTCATCCTGCAAAACCACGTGAGCATGATATCAGCGATAATTCGCTGGCATGGCATCCACCCTAATCTAACATAATTATCATTTTTAGTTTCCCATTTACATATAATAATAATTACAATTTGCAAGTGAGAGAAAATTTTTAGAGACATGTATTCAATGCATTTCATTTCACTTCATTTTGTAACCCAGGAGAGAGAAAGAGAAGGGAAGAGAGAGAAAACACCATTTTGTCAAAAGTTCTATTTCACACAACAGTTACACTATAGAGTTTTAAACAATTATTTACATGTGTCAAAAGTATCCACGTTGGTTTGGCAACCTGATGAGGATCCCGTAGCTTCCTATTTTTATATTTTCTTACTAGCTACAAAACATTCAAAATGGGTTCGGAGGCTAAGAAACTGCTTCCAAAAGTTATCTTCGGATGAGAATGCACACCACCTTTAACTTTCTACATGTCTCCAGATATACCAAGAGTTCATAGCAACTGACGGAATTGGGAAAAAGAAAACAACTTGTGTTTGGCGGCTAGTTTTCCGGGGCCACCTGTCAGTAGTTGGCCCAGTGCAAATTGAACAAAATTTAGCTTGAGGGCTTAGAAAACCACTTTAAAAACTGACGTTCGATGGATGAGCATGGAACTAGACACTTCCTACTAGTTCCCCTATATAAGGAGAATTCATCGTGAGTCGACGGACCGAGAACTAGAAAACCATTTTCAAACAGAGACAAGTTTTTCGAGCAACAACTCAAAATTGGTCCAGTTTGACCTCATCAAAAATCAGAATCCGGAGGCCTACAAAATGTCATCGCCAAAATATCCAGAAAAGTGTTTTTCCCTAAACTAAAATTTCCATACAATTGTCTAGCAAGAACACTAGAGGTTTGCGAAGACGGAAATAATTTCTCTATCCGTGTTTTAAATGGTAGTTTAAAACGAAAGCCAACTTTCTAGTTTTAATGACTTTTCTACCGATGTAAGCTAGTGTAACAAGGCTCCTATAAGAGCATCAAAAAGATCACATATGTTCATTCGGGGTCAATCTAGAGGTCAAGGTGACTCCTCACATAACAAGGTACATGAATGAAGCTTAACATCTCATTTTCAGAGTTATGAAGGGTACTTAATGAGTCTCCAGAAAAATACAAAAATTAACTATTTATCGGGGAGATGATCAACATTATTACTGGGAAGTCAATTTCATCTAGTTGATAAAACAATGTTGTAACGATCACGTTGGGTAGGAAGTTTTCTACATCACCTCATAATGAGGGTAGAAGTTCAAGTTTTAATGCAAACGGGTTATTTTGACTTCGTGAGTTATTTCATTGTTTTTGCAACAAGTTGAAATAAACATTTAACGGTGTTAAAATCATAATATTTAAAAATTCTATTAAGTTGCAAAAGATAATTAAAACACAATAATTATGAGAGGCAAGGCAAGATGAACCATGCTTGGGAATGAATTGGTGAGCATTTACAGTAGGATTGGCGATATGTGGACGAGTTCCAATTACCACACGGTTTCAAGGCTGTTTCAGAAATCCGATTCAAGCATGATTTGCAACCAATTTACGAGCTCGCATGACTCCATGATTATGCAACCAGAGTGCAAATACACTAACAATTCAATCTCTTAAATTTTTTTGCCCATTATGCTTTTATTGTTTCTAAAGTTTCTCAACAAATCCATTTGTGCATATCTTGCAACCATGACACTCCATCCGACAATTTTTTGAAATAGTTTGACATACGATTCATATGCTTATTAAAAACTTGAACAAACTACAATCACCAATCAACCAAAACCTCATAACCACCATAGGTTTAAATGGTAGAGTGCCCAAATCTCCACTTTTGTACCAATTTCAAAAGAGTGATTGAACATACACATAAGACCCCAAATGTGATGAATATTTCCTTTGGTGTGCAACCTACTACCAAAACCATAAGACCCCAAATGCTTAAATGGCATGCATAAATGATTAAGTTTAGAGTTGTTCTCATATAGCCGATGATAAGAAGGAGACCATGCAAACATGAAGATCAAAAGTAGGTGAAAACAAATAAGGATTCCTCTTTTGACGCAGGTTGGAAGGATGCTTAGCACAAGCCAGAGTGCGCTTGGTAAGAAAACTCATTAGGTTGGAGACCTATTCGTTGCAGAATGAATGAAACAAGATGGTTGTCTCCTGAGGAAACCCCTATCTTCTATACACGGCCGTGATCACATCCATGAGAAGCTGTCTCGTTCTTTCATTTAGTCAAAGATGTCTTTTAGGTGTTGTTAGATGTCCACATAACCCTCCTTAAGATCTCTCATGTCTTCTCCTTAGCGAAAGTCAAACGCACAATATAGTAACTAATATGCATTTCACATACCGTGGCACCTGTTCAACACATGTTGTCCCACATGCGGCCCCACAAGAATACTTCATGCAGCAAGACAATAAGACCAGGACAGTTTATAGCCAACACCAAGGTATATGCGCCATCTATCACCGTGAAATCTTGAGCATCGAAAGAGGGGGCTGGTCAATGCTGCAACCACACGTGCCCAAGGAGGAGGAAGAGTAAGAAAAGAGGAAAGTGACCAAGCAGGAGAAGGAAATAAAAAAACAAATAAAGTCTAGCAGATGGCCAGCATTAAGAGAGCCATGAGCCGGGAGGGAGAAGGAAACATGATCCAAAAAAAAATAGTGGTCAGTGCATTAGCAGATACATCTCAGTCTGCACAAAGTGAGGCACCAATCCAAATGTGCACATCCTCCAGAGCAGTCCTTCACCCAAAGCACCACGCAACTAGGGAAAAGTGCATACCCAGCCACCAAAAGAAAATTTGCAGAGCAGACAAATTTAAAGTTTCATGAGGTAAATAGTTGGAGGCAAAATTAAAGTGCGTGAATTATTGTGAAAGGGAATAACAGGTTTCCAAAAAAAAAAGGAGTATGAGTCTCTTCACTTGCTGCGCACTGACACAAAACTGCCCTGTCAGTTCACACTCTTCTTAAAAAAAAACAAATAGCATTCCATTTTCTTAATAATCAATGGAGGCATTACAAGCAGCTGCAACAAATGAAAACCTAGAACGTTCTACAATCATGAATACAAAAGAAATGATCTTTGAAATCCTTTAGATGGAAAGCGACGATAAGATAGATTGTTTTTTATTGATAGGAACTATCACAAACGTCCTCGTGGAAAACATAGTTTACCTAGCCTACCCTATAGTAAGATTAAGTCCACCATCGACTTAGTCCAGTATTGGTTATCACATAGTCCACTATCAATTATCACATTTCCCTCTATACACTTGTCTCTCACATGCCAGTTGCACACCCACCTATCAAGACAATTCTGTCTATCAATAATATGCATTGCAAGTTATTCTCCTTTAATCTGGTATTAGAGCGAGCATTCTACAGCTTTGGTTTTGGAATTACAACTTGGACCTTCGTGAAGACGCGAGGGCTGAGTAGAGCATTGGCCACGACCTGTTTCAAGTTTAATTGGGACCTACATAGCAACAAACAAACAAACTTGTGACCTGCTCGAACGATCTGAGACCTACCGATTTTGGTGTGGAAATCATTTGAAGAGGACGTGTGGATTTTTGTTGTTTTTTTTGGCATATAGTGGCACAGAAATCTATTAATTGGAGCATGTACGTGTCTTCAAAACCATAAACCTATCCGTGGTGCTCTAAATCTGCAAAGTGCAAGGAGTCTTTTTACTACCGATTTGACTAAATTCTATTGTGAAACTCCGCATCTAGAAGAAGACGTTGAAAATTATTCACACTCTTAAACAGAACACACAAATGCAACTATAGGTTTTGATCTATTTCTTATTCTTATTTTCTTGTGCTCTCGCTAAATAAGAGAATACAATCTTTATAGAATAGCAGTAAACAAAGTCTTATTCAAACTCAAAATCAAACTACCCTATCTCTTCTCTTCATCCTACAGATGGACAACATGTGCCAAAATGTACACATATCATATAATGTGTTGTCAATTACAAAATAGCTTCCCTAAATGCTAGCTACAGAATCCTAAATGCTAACTACATAATCCCTAAATATTAGGCTATAATTTCTGCATGTCTAACACTCCCACTTAGCCAAATATTTGTCAACTAGCTTGTATCACATCGAATCCTTCTTTGCAAAACTCAAACTTATTTCTTGGTAATGCCTTTGTCAATGCATCCGCCACCATCATCTCAATTGCATAGTACTCCATTTTGATAGTGTTGTTCTCAATTTGTTCACGGATGAAATGGTATTGTATCCCTATATGTTTAACTCTCTCATGATACTTCAAATTCTTTGTCATGGCTATACAACTCTAGCTGTCACACTTTAATATTGTTGGTTGGGATTGAATAACCTCGATGTCCTGCAACAATATTCTCAACCAAATCAATTCTTTTGCAGCTTGACATGCTGATATATATTTTGCTTCTACACTTTGGAGAGAGAGAAATAGATCGTTGTTTCTTTGTTACCCACAAAACCGCACCTCCACCAAGGAGAAAAGCAGAACCTTGAAGTTGATCTTTTACTATCAACGTCCCCGCCTAATCTGCATCAACAACACGTAAGTTGTAGAGAATTTTCTGAACTCCCACTAAATCTTATTCCATGTTTATTTGTTCCTTGTAGATATCTAAAAAAATTTAACTATTGCCCAATATTGTGGTCCAGATTGCTGGAATATTGACTCACAATACTTACAAAGATGTGCAATATCGGGTATGCTAGAAACCATTGCATACATTAGGCTCCCAACAACATTTTGATATGGAACCATACACATATAAATTTCTTCTTCTTTTGTTTTGGGACACATGTCCAAAGTGAAAGTTTGTTTCCTACTTCCATTGGAGTACTTACGGGGTTGCAATTTTCCATCTCAAATTTCTTGAGAATGTTCCAAATGTACCTCTCTTGGCTAAGATGGATTTTCTCTTTTCCTATCTCTTAAAATTTGAATGCCCAAGCAATAGTGAATCTCACCATGATCAGTCATCTCAAATTTTGTAGCTAATCGAGACTTAAACATGCCTAATATCTTAAAATCATTACTCATAATGATGGTGTCATCAACATATAAAGCTAAGATGACTAGAGACTCACCAATATGCTTTATGTAGACATTTGAATCAGCATTACAACTTACATATCCTTCATTTTGGAGAAACAAATCAATACGCTCATACCATGCTCTTGAAGACTGTTTCAGTCCATAGAATGTTTTCTAAAGCTTGCATACTAACTACTCCTTTCCTTCTTGTATGTATCCTTCTGGTTGTTCCATATAAACTTCTTCTTTTAAGAATCCATTTAAAAATGTAGTTTTTATATCTAGCTAATGTACATGAAGATCCAAGGTTGCTACCACTGCTAACAGAATTCCGATGGATGTTATCTTGACTATAGGAGAAAAGGTGTCATGATAATCCAAACTTGCAATTTGGGTGTAACCTTTTGCCACCAATCGAGCCTTGTAGGGGTCTATCGACCCATCAGACTTGTACTTTTGTTTGAATAACCGCTTGCATCCAACCACTTTCCTTCCGGTGGAAGAATCTTGAGTTCCCATGTTTGATTCTTTGATGAACAATTCACATTCAGCATTCATTGCTTTCCTCCAATCTGCTGCATCACTACTTGAAAGTTCTTCTTGAACACCGAGTGGTTCATCAACCTCTACGCTAAGTGCATATGATGCATATGTCTTTTGAGTGAGTTTTGTAGTCTTGTTGATCTACGAAACTGCTGCTCTCCTTGTTCATCTCGTATGGGTTGTGTGGCTGCAACTTGTAATGGTCTTGTTAGTGTAGAATTCTCATCCTTGGATTCTTCATCAGATCTAAAATAATAAGGCCTTGTTTTTAATCCTTATCATTTTCCATCTTTGTTGATTTGTGAAAAATGACATATCTTCGACTAGAATCTCATGTGTTATAGGATCACAAATTCGATATCCCTTTGATTTCAAATTGTATCCAACCATTATACACTTCTTGCTTTTGTCATCTAGCTTCTTTCTTTCTTCATCTGGTATATGTGCATATGCTATGCAACAAAAATTCTTAAATCATTGACACTTGGCTTACTTCCATGCCATGCCTCATAAGGCATCTTCTTATGCAATGCATCATTGGCAACCTTTTTTTATATATATTGCAGACTTTGAGACTGCTCCATCCCAAAAAAACATTAGATAATCCACTACTCTTAAGCATGCATCTAGCACTTTCAACAAGAGTCCTATTCCTTCTTTCGGTGACACCATTTTTTTGCACATAAACTTTTGAAACCTTTGAATAAGAATTTGTTTACTACTATTCTATAAAGATTGTATTCTCGATTTAGCGAGAGAACAAGAAAATAAGAATAAGAAATAGATCAAAACCTGCAGTTACATTTCTATGTTCTATTTAAGAGTGCTAATAATTTTCATGGTATCGGTGCAAAGGTCTTTGGTGAAGTGATCTTTGCGAGAGAAGTATCAAAAGTTTAAAGACAAAGATATGGCCACATTTTTTGCAAGAGATCCTCATAGGATGGTAGAATGATTTGATGGCGTTGGATTTAATCTTTGGAAACTCGAATGAATATGTTGTTTCTTAACAAGGATCTACTAAATATAGTTGAAGAGACTAAAAATAAACCCACCCGGGATGTAGATCTCGATCGGTAAGTGGGAGTCAAAGGAAGGTAGGGCTCATTCCTGTATACTTTTAAGTTTGAGTGATAATGTGCTTTTACATGTAAGTGAGGCAAAATCAGTAAAGGAAGCTTGGGATCAATTAATCAAGTTATATGAATCAAATGATGTTAGCACAAGATTATATCTTAGAAGAAGATTTTTTCAGTTAAAGATGCAGGAAACACAAAAAAATCAGATTTAACAAATCAGTTTAAATCTCTCAAAAATCAATTGGCAGCATGTGGATTAGTGATTGCAGAATAATATATTGTTATGTCATTTCTTGGGAGTTTGCTAGAATCCTATTCTAGACTGGTAGTAGCGCTAAGCACCCAATCCAATTTGGATTTGAAAAAAGTAATAGCAGCACTACTTCAAGAAGAAATCAGAAGGAAGGATGGGGGCATGAATGATGAGAATCCTACAACACTATTTTTAGCAAGATATAAGGGCAAACCAGAAAGGAAGAGTGACAAAAAATATCATCCCTCCCAGTCCAATGTCTCAAATAATGGTAAAGAAACAAAGGAGGAGAAAAATAAGGAATTTGATTTCATTGTGGAGCCCTGGGCATTTTAAGAAACAATGCCGAAAGTGGTTAGCATGGGTAGAAGAGGTAAAGAGAAGGAAGGTTGCTAAAGCTAACATGACCTCAAGTAATGACCAAGAAAATTTGTTTTGCGGTTGTCACAACCCCAATTTCTGATGTTTCTAATTGTTTCTATTTATATTTAGGAGCAACTCAACATATGACACCTGAGAGAAGTTGGTTTATGGAATATACAGAAGCACCCAAGAGTAAGATTGTCAATCTTGGAGACGATAGAAAATTTGAGATGATCGGAATTGGAGATATTCCATTGCAAATGCGCGATGGTGGATACAAGAAATTTGAGAATGCATGGCATGTACCTACTCTAGTAAAAATTATTTTATTAGTGAGAAAATTTACCAATTCTGGTATAATTGTATAGTTTGACAAAGAATGAATGTTTCCTCAAGGATGTTAAAGGAGTAATTTTTGCTACGGGAATCATAGATGGCAATTTGTACAAGTTATGTGTAGAAGACTGATGTGGTGTTAAGAACAAAAATAATGAAATTTCTTATTTAGTTCTTTGGCATCATAGATTTAGACATGCAAATCCTCATTCGTTTCGAATATTAAAATAAGAGCAGCTTGTGGAAGATTTTAATTTGCATCTACTAGTTGAGTTGGGAGTGTGTGAAGGCTATTGTTTAGGAAAGCAACATAGATTCCCCTTCCCAAAGAAAGGAGCAAAATGAGCTAAGGAGCAAATGGAAATTATACATTCAACTATTTGCGGTGCAATACAAACATTGTCACACAATGGGGAAAGGTGTATTTTATTACCTTTATTGATGATTCTTCTAGAATGACCTTTGTTTACTTTATCAAAAATAAATCATGTGCATTAGAGATGTTTAAGGTTTTAAAGGATTTGGTGAGAAGCTATCAAGAAAACCTTTGAAATGACTTAGATGTGATAATGTGGGTGAATATACCTCAAATGTTTTCAAAAGTTGGGAGCAAAAGAAGGTATCAAACTTGAGTATATTGTTCCTTATTCACTGCAACAAAATGGTGTCATTGAAAGAAAGAACATGACTCTTGTTGAAAGTGCTAGATGGATGCTTAAGAGTAGTGGATTATCTAATGTTTTTGGGCTGAAGCAGTCTGTAACATATATAGAAAATAGATTGCCAATTCTTTGCATTGAATAACAAGACACCTTATGAGGCATGGCATCAAAGCAAGCCAAGTGTCAATTATTTAAGAATTTTTTGGTTGCAGAGTATATGCACATATACATGATGAAGAAGGAAAGAAGCTAGATGACAAAATCAAGAAGTGTATAATGGTTGGATACAATTTGAATTCGAAGGGATATCGAATTTATGATCCTATAACACATGAAATTCTAGTCAAAAAGACATCATTTTTGATGAAAATTCAGTTTTCACAAATCAACAAGGATGGAAAATGATAAGGATTCAAAAAAAGGCCTTACGATTTTAGATCGATGAAGAATCCAAGGATGAGAATTCTACTCAGCAAGACCATTACAAGTTGCAGCCACACAGCCCATAGGAGATGAACAAGGAGAGCAGCATCTTCGTAGATCAACAAGACTACGAGAACTCACTCAAAAGTCATCTGAATTATATGCACTTAGTGTAGAGGTTGAAGAACCAATCAGTGTTCAAGAAGCTCTTAAAAGTATTTATGCAGTAGATTGGAGGAAAGCAATGAATGTTGAATATGAATCACTCATAAAAAATTAGACATGGGAACTCACGATTCTTCCACCTGGAAGGAAAGTGGTTGGAAGCAAGTGGTTATAAAAACAAAAGTACAAGTTTGATAGGTCGATAAACCGCTATAAGGCTCGATTGGTGGCAAAAGGATACACCCAAAATGCATGTTTGGATTATCATGACACCTTTTCTCCTATAGTCAAGATAACATGAATCAAAATTCTTTCAGCAGTGGCAGCAAACTTGGATCTTCATGTACATCAACTAGATATAAAAACTACATTTTTAAATGGATTCTTAAAAGAATAAGTTTACATGTTGATGACACCATCATTATGAGTAATGATTTTAAGATGTTAGGCATGTTTAAGTCTCAATTAGCTGGAGAATTTAAGATGAATGATCACGGTGAGATTCATTATTGCTTGGGCATTCAAATTTTAAGAGATAGGGAGAAGAGAAAAATCCATCTTAGCCAAGAGAGGTACATTAGGAACATTCTCAAGAAATTTGGGATAGAAAATTGCAAGCCAGCAAGTACTCCAATGGAAGTAGGAAACAAACTTTCATTGGACATGAGTCCCAAAACACAAGAAGAAGAAAGTTATATGAGTATGGTTCCATATCAAAATGTTGTTGGGAGCCAAATGTATGCAATTATTTCTAGTAGACCTAATATTGCACATACTTGTAAGTATTGTGAGCCAATATTCCAAAGTAATCTGGACCGCAACATTGGGCATCAGTTAAAAGAATTTTTAGATATCTACAAGGAACAACTAAACATGGAATAAGATTCAGTTAGAGTTTAGAAAATTCTCTACAACTTATTGGGTATTGTGATGTAGATTGGGTAGGGGATGTTGATAGTAAAAGATCAACTCCAGGGTTTTGTTTTATCCTTGGTGGAGGTGCAGTTTCGTGGGTAAGTAAGAAACAACGATTTGTTTCTCTCTAGTGCAGAAGTAGAATATATAGCAGCATGTCAAGATGAAAAAGAATTGATTTGGTTGAGAAGATTGTTGCAGGACATCGAGGTTACTCAATCCCAACCAACAATATTAAAGTGTGACAACGAGAGTTGCATAGCTATGATAAAGAATTCGAAGTATCATGGGAGAGTTAAACATATAGGGATACAATACCATTTCATCCGTGAACAATTTGAGAACAACACTATTAAAATGGAGTACTGTGCAACTGAGATGATGATGGTGGATGCATTGACAAAGACATTACCAAGAAATAAGTTTGAGTTTTGCAAATAAGGATTCGATGTGATACAAGCTGGTTGAAAAATATTTGTCTAAGTGGGAGTGTTAGACATGTAGAAATTATAGCCTAATATTTAGGTATTTTGTAGTTAGCATTTGGGATTTTGTATCTAGCATTTAGGGAAGTTATTTTGTAATTGACAACACATTAGATGATATGTGTATGTGCTGGCATATGTTTTCCATCTATAGGATGAAGAGTAGAGATAGTGTAGTTTGAGTTTGAGTTTGAATAAGACTTTGTTTATTGTTATTCTATAAAGATTCTATTCTCTGATTTAGCATAGCACAAGAAAATAAGAATAATAAATAGATCAAAACCTGCAGTTAAATTTATGTGTTCTATTTAAGAGCGCTAATAATTTTCATGGTATCAGAGTAGTGTTGGTGAAGTGCTGTTGTAGAAAAGTATCATATTTTTAAAGACAGAGATATGGCCACATTTGTTGCAGGAGATCCTCACAGGATGGTAGAACAATTTGATGGCATTGGATTTAATCTCTGGAAGCTCCGAATGAAGATGTTGATGCAGAAAAGGGATCTACTCAATATAGTTGAATAGACTAAGACTAAACCCACCCAGGATGTAGATTTGATTAGTAAGTGGGAGTCAAAGGAAGCTAGGGCTCGTTCCTGTATACTTTTAAGTTTGAGTGATAATGTGCTTTTACATGTAAGTGAGGAAAATTAGCAAAGGAAGGTTGGGATCAATTAATCAAGTTATATGAGTCAAATGATGTTAGCACAAGATTATATCTTAGAAGAAGATTTTTTCAGTTAAAGATGTAGGAAACACAAAAAATATTAGATTTCACAAATCAGTTTAAATCTCTCAAAAATCAATTGGCAGCATGTGGATCAGTGATTGCAGAGGAAGATGTTCTTATGTTGCTTCTTGGGAGTTTTCTAGAATCCTATTCTAGACTGGTAGTAGTGCAAAGCACCCAATCCAATTTGGATTTGACAAAAGTGATAGCAACACTACTTCAAGAAGAAATTAGAAGGAAGGATGGGGGCATGAATGATGAGAATCCTACAACACTGTTTTCAACAGTATATAAGGGAAAAGCAAAAAGGAAGAGTAACAAAAAAATCTCATCCCTACCAGTCCAATGTCTCAAAGAATGGTAAAGACACAAAGGAGGAGAAAAATAAGGGAAATTGCTTTCATTGTGGAACCCCTGGGCATTTTAAGAAACAATGCCGAAAGTGGTTAACATGGGTGGAAGTCGTAAAGAAAAGGAATGTTGCTGAAGCTAACATGACCTCAAGCAATGACCAAGAAAATTTGTTTACGGTTGTCACAACCCCAAGTTCTGATGTTTCTAATTGTTGGTATTTAGATTCAGGAGCAACTCAGCATATGACACCTTAGAGAAGTTGGTTTATGGCATATACAGAAGCACCCAAGTGTAAGACTGACAATCTTGGAGATGATAGAAAATGTGAGATGATCAGAATTAGAGATATTCCATTACAAATCCCAGATGGTGGATACAAGAAAATTGAGAATGTATGGTATGTACCTGCTCTATTAAAAAGTCTTTTATCAGTGAGAGAAACTACCAATCTTGGCATAATTGTAGTTTGACAACAAGAAATGTGTCCTCAAGGATGTTGAAGGTGTAATTTTTGCTACGGGAATCAAAGATGACAATTTATACAAGTTATGTGCAGCAAGTACCTAATGTCATGTTAACAACAACAAATAATGAAATATTTGATTGAGTTCTTCGCCATCATAGGTTCGAGACATGCAAATCCTCATTCGGCGAATATTAAAATCAAAGCAGCTTGTGGAAGATTTTAATTTGCCTCTACCAATTGAGTTGGAAGTGTGTGAAGGCTATTGTTTAGGAAGGAAACAATGATTCCCCTTCCCAAATAAAGGAGCAACACGAGCTAAGGAGCAAATGGAACTTGTACATTCAGATGTTTGCGGTGGAATGCAAACAATGTCACACAATGGGGTAAGGTATTTTATTAGCTTTATTGATGATTATTCTAGAACGAGCTTTGTTTACTTTATCAAAAATAAATCATGTGCATTAGAGATGTTTAAGGTTTTTAAAGCATTTGGTGAGAAGCTGTTAGGAAAACCTTTGATATGACTCAGATGTGATAATGGGGGTGAATATACCTCAAATGCTTTCAAAATTTTATGTTCAAAAGAATGCATCAAACTTGAGTATATTATTCCTTATTCACTACAATAGAATGGTGTCCTTGAAAGAAGGAATAGGACTCTTGTTGAAGTGCTAAATGCATGCTTAAGAGTAGTGGATTATCTAATGTTTTTGGGCTAAAGCAGTCTCCAGTGCAACATATATAGAAAATAGGTTGCCAACTACTACATTGCATAATAAGATGCCTTATGAGGCATGGCATGGAAGCAAGCCAAGTGTCAATGATTTAAGAAATTTTGGTTGCTGAGCATATGCACATATACCAGATGAAAAAAGAAAGAAGGTAGATGACAAAATCAAGAAGTGTATAATGGTTGGATACGAGTTGAATTCGAAGGGATATCGAATTTATGATCCTATAACACATGAGATTCTAGTCAGAAGAGACATCATTTTTGAATAAAATTCAGTTTTGCACAAATCAATAGAGATGGAAAATGATAAGGATTAAGAAACAAGGTCTTATGAATTTGGATCTGATGAAGAATCCAAGGATGAGAATTCTACTCTAGTAAGACCATTACAATTTGTAGCCACACATCCCATATGAGATGAACAAGGAGAGCAGCAACTTTGTAGATCAACAAGACTAAGGAAACTCACTCAAAAGGCATCTGAATCATATGGACTTAGTGTAGAGGTTGATGAACCACTCAGTGTTCAAGAAGCACTTGAAATTATTTATGCTGCAGATTGGAGGCAAGCAATGAACGCTGAATATGAATAGCTCATAAAAAATTAGACATGGGAACTCACGATTCTTCCACCTGGAAGGAGAGTGGTTGGATGCAAGTGGTTATTCAAACAAAAGTACAAGTCTGATGGGTCGATAGACTGCTACAAGGCTCGATTGGTGGTAAAATGATACACCCAAAATGAAGGTTTGGATTATCATGACACCTTTCCTCCTGTAGTCAAGATATCATCCATCAAAATTTCGTTAAAGTGGCAAAGTAACCTTGGATCTTCATGTAAATTAGATAGATATAAAAACTACATTTTTAAATGGATTCTTAAAAGAAGAATTTTATGTGTTGATGACACCATCATTATGAGTAATGATTTTAAGATGTTTAGCATGTTTTAGTCTTAATTAGCTACGAGAATTTGAGATGACCAATCATGGTGAGATTCATTATTGCTTGGGCATTCAAATTATAAGAGATAGGGAGAAGAAAAATCCATCTTAGCTAAGAGAGGTACATTAGGAACATTCTCAAGAAATTTGGGATGGAAAATTACAAGCCAAGTAAGTACTCCAATGGATGTAGTAAAAAAACTTTCTTTGGACATGTGTCCCAAAACACAAGAAGAAGAAAGTTATATGAGTATGGTTCCATATCAAAATGTTGGTGGGAGCCTAATGTATGCAATGGTTTCTAGAAAACCTGAAATTGCACATGTTGTAAGTAACGTGAGCCAATATTCCAGCAATCACGGACCACAACATTAGGCAAGTAGTTAAAAGAATTTTTATATTTACAAGGAACAACTAAACATGGAATAAGATTCAGTTGGAGTTCAAAAAATTCTTTGGTATTGTGATGGATTAGGTAGGGGACATTGATAGTAAAAGATCAACTTAGGGTTTCTGTTTTATCCTTGGTGTGAGAGTGCGGTTTCATGGGCAAGTAAGAAACAACGATCTGTTTCTCTCTCCGATGTAGAAGTAGAATATATAGCACCATGTCAAGCTATAAAAGAATTGATTTGGTTGAGAAAATTGTTGCAAGACATTGAGGTTACTCAATCCCAACCAACAATATTAAAGTGTGACATCCAAATTTTTATAGCCATGATGAATAAATCAAAGTATCATGGGAGAGTTAAACATATAGGGATACAATACCATTTCATCCATGAACAAATTGATAACAACACTATCAAAATGAAAATCTTGTGCAAATGAGATGATGGTGGTGGATGCATTGATAAAGGCATTACCAAGAAATAAGTATGAGTTTTGCAAAGAAGGATTTGATGTGATACAAGATGGTTAACAAATATTTGGCTAAGTGGGAGTGTTAAACATGTAGAAATAATAGCAGAATATTTAGGCATTTTGTTTTAGCATTTAGGATTTGTAGCTAGCATTTAGGGAAGTAATTTTTTAATTGACAACACATTAGATGATATATGTATGTACTGGGATAGGTTTTCCATCTGTAGGATGAAGAGTAGAGATAGGGTAGTGTGAGTTTGAGTTTGAATAAGACTTTTTTTTGTTATTCTATAAAGATTGTATTCTCTTATTTAGCAGAGCATAAGCAAATAATAATAAGAAATAGATCAAAACCTGCAGTTGCATTTTTGTGTTCTGATTAAGAGTGCTAATAATTTTCATGGTATCAGAGCAGTGTTGGTGAAGTGCTACTGCAGAGAAGTATCAAAAGTTTAAAGATAGAGATATGGCCACATTTGTTGCAAGAAATCCTCATAGGATGGTAGAATGATTTGATGGCATTGGATTTAATCTCTGGAATCTCATAATGAAGATGTTGTTTCTGAGAAAGGATCTACTCAATATAGTTGAAGGGAATGAGACTAAACCCACCCAGGATGTAGATCTAATCAGTAAGTGGGAGTCAAAGGAACGTAGGGCTCGTTCCTGTATACTTTTAAGTTTGAGTGATAATGTTCTTTTACATGTACATGATGCAAAATCTGCAAAGGAAGCTTGGGATCAATTAATCAAGTTATATGAATCAAATGTTCTTAGCACAAGATTATATCTTAGAAGAAGATGTTGTTATGTCACTTCTTGGGAGTTTTCCAGAATCCTATTATGGACTGGTAGTAGCACTAAGCACCCAATCCAATTGGGATTTTACAAAAGTAATAGCAGCACTACTTCAAGAAGAAATCAGAAGGAAGGATGAGGGCATGAATGATGAGAATCCTATAGCACTTTTTTCAGTAGAATATAAGGGCACAACAAAAAGGAAGAGTGACAAAAAATCTCATCCCTCCTAGTCCAGTGTCTCAAAGAATGGTAAAGACACAAAGGAGGAGAAAAATAAGGGAAATTTCTTTCATTGTGGAGCTCTAGGCATTTTATAAACAATTATAAAAGTGGTTAGCATTCGTAGAAAAGGTAAAGAAAAGGAAGGTTGCTTTGAAGCTAACATGACCTAAAACAATGACCAAGAAAAATTTTTTTTTTACGGTTATTTACAACCCCGAGTTCTGATGTTTCTAATTGCTGGTATTTAGATTCAGGAGCAACTCAGCATATGACACCGAAGAGAAGTTGGTTTATGGTATTTACATAAGCACCCAAGAGTAAGACCATCAATCTTGGAGATGATAACAAATGTGAGATGATCAGAATTGGAGATATTCCATTGAAAATGCTAGATGGTGGATACAAGAAAATATATAACATATGGTATGTACCTGCTCTAGTAAAAAGTCTTTTATCAATGAGAAAAATTACCAATGCTAGCATAATTTTACAATTTGACAGCAAGGAATGTGTCCTAAAGGATGTTGAAAGAGTAATTGTTGCTACGGGAATCAGGGATGGAAATCTGTACAAATTATGTGCAGAAATACCTGATCTGGTGTTAACAACAAAAATAATTAAATATCTAATTCAATTCTTTGGCATCACAGATTCGGACATGCAAATCCTCATTCACTTTGAATATTAAAATCAAAGCAGCTTGTGGAAGATGTTAATTTGCATCTACCGGTTGAGTTGCGAGTGTGTGAAGGCTGTTGTTTAGGAAAGAAAAATATATTCCCCTTCCCAAAGAAAGGAGCAACATGAGCTAAGGAGAAAATGGAACTTGTACATTCAGATATTTGTGGTGTAATGCACACAATGTCACACAATGGGGCAAGGTATTTTATTACCTTTATTGATGATTCCTCTAGAATGACCTTTGTTTTATTTTATCAAAATTAAATCATGTGCATTAGAGATGTTTAAGGTTTTTAAAGCGTTTGGTGAGAATCAGTTAGGAAAACCTTTGAAATGACTCAGATGTGATAATGGGGGTGAATATACCTCAAATTCTTTCAAAATTTTATGTGCAAAAGAAGGTATCAAACTTGAGTATAATGTTCCTTATTCACCACAACAGAATGGTATCGCTGAAAGAAGGAATAGGAGTCTTGTTGAAAGTCCTAGATGCATGCTTAAGAGTAGTGGATTATCTAATGTTTTTTGAGCTGAAGTAGTCTCAAGTGCAACATATATACAAAATAGGTTACCAACTGCCGCATTGCATAAAAAGACACCTTATGAGGCATGGCATGGAAGCAATCCAAGTGTTAATTATTTAAGAATTTTTGGTTGCATAGCATATGCACATATACCAGATGAAGAAAGAAAGAAGCTATATGAAAAAATCAAGAAGTGTATAATGGTTGGATACAGTTTGAATTCAAAGGGATATCGAATTTATGATCTATAACACATGAGATTCTAGTCAGAAGAGACGTCATTTTTGAAAAAATTCAGTTTTACACAAATCAACAGAGATGGAAAATGTTAAGGATTCAAAAACAAGGCCTTATGATTTTGGATCTGATGAAGAATCTGAGGATGAGAATTCTACTCCAGCAAGACCATTATAAGTTGCAGCCACACAGCCCATAGGAGATGAACAAGGAGAGCAAGTAGCTTCGTAGATCAAGAGGACTATAGAAACTAACTCAAAAGGCATCTGAATCATATGCACTTAGTGTAGAGGTTGATGAACCACTCAGTTTTCAAGAAGCACTTCAAAGTATTTATGCAATAGATTGGAGGCAAGCAATGAATGCTGAATATTAATGGCTCATAAGAAATCAGACATGGGAACTCACGATTCTTCCACCTGGAAGGAGAGTGGTTGGATGCAAGTGGTTATTCAAACAAAAGTACAAGTTTGATGGGTCTATATACAACTACAAGGCTCGATAGGTGGCAAAAAGATACACCAAATTATAGGTTTGGATTATCATGACACCTTTTCTCCTATAGTCAAGATAACATCCATCGAATTCATTAGGATTAGGCAACCTTGGATCTTCATATACATCAGCTAGATATAAAAACTACATTTTTAAATGGATTCTTAAAAGAAGAAGTTTATATGGAACAACCGAAGGCTACATACAAGAAGGAAAGGAGCAGCTAGTATATGCAAGTTAGAAAACATTGTATGGTCAAAAAGTCTTCAAGAGCATGGTATGAGTGTATTGATGGTTTTCTCAAAATGAAGGATATGTAAATTGCAATTTTGATTTGAATGTTTACATAAAGCATATTGGTGAGTCTCTAGTCATCTTAGCTATATATGTTGATGACACCATCATTATGATTAATGATTTTAAGATGTTAGGCATGTTTAAGTCTCAATTAGCTGTAAAATTTAAGATGACTGATCATGGTGAGATTCATTATTGCTTGGGAATTCAAATTTTAAGAGATAGGGAGAAGAGAAAAATCCATCTTAGCCAAGACACACGTTAGGAACATTCTCAAGAAATTTGGGATGGAAAATTGAAAGCTAGCAAGTACTCCAATGGAAGTAGGAAACAAACTTTCACTAGACATGTGTCCCAAAACACAAGAAGAAGAAAGTTATATGAGTATGGTTCCATATCAAAATGTTGTTGGGAGCCTAATGTATGCAATGGTTTCTAGCAGACTGATATTACCACTCAATATGGTTGTAGGATTTTTTGAAATTTATTTTAAGAAAACCACCTTCTTAAGTGAGGATGAGCCCATTCCAACCATTCCCAAACAACAATAATATTTTCCAAAATTAAATGACCTTTGAGAAAACTAGATTGTTCAGGTTGGTCAATGTTTGGGAGTAAAGAAGCCACCCAAAGAAGGAAACCCTTAGATATAATTTTATAAGAAACATGAAGAAGCTTAGTGCACCACCGATTGATTATAAAATTTGGGTTTTCATCCTTAGGGATGAACTTGATATTACCTTTATTGATATAGTTCCAAAGAGAATGCAATTGCAAGGTTTCGATTAAACGTGTAAAATATCCATCCCAACAATGTGCCACATTGGCTTTTCAAATTCACATGGAAACCCATCCGATCCTTGTGATTTGTCATCGAAAGATAGAGAAGGGAATTATGAAGTTCATCCATAGTAAAGAGAAACATCATAATGTTTTCTATCATAGGGGCTAAGCTTACATGGAACTACTTTCATGCACTAGCACAAAGTTGTTGCACTTTCAATAGAAGGCTCCTATGCTTTAAAGACTAGGAATAATGGTCCACAAAAGTAGAAGAAATTTTTGGTAAAGCTGTGATATGAGAGTGAGCCAGCTAGAAAAATTTTATTTTCTCCTTGACATTTCATGCCCTGATAATTTTGAAGAAACCTTTTGAGGACCTATCACCAGTCTTCAACTAGTGAAAGAGATCCTAAATCTAAGCTCCTTTGGTTATATGTTGTTCAATAACCTTGAGCTAATGTCTATGCTTAGCGATTCAAAACCGAATGGTGGTGTCAAACGGTTGGAACTCGAGAAATCAAGTAGTGCATTAGAACTTCAGTTGAGAGCTTCTTGACTTTTTGCAGACCCTTTCCATCTTTTTTATAAAGTGGAAAAGAAACTTGGCGATGCATTGAATGGTTTTATTCCACCAAGAAATACTGCTGACAACATAGGAAGGACATGTCACCATATCCTTAAGTGGGCGATGTATGCCAAAACCCCACATTAATCAATATAGAGGCATTATTATAAAACTATGTGCTTGGTGTTTTAAGAGAGGTACCATCCCATGTAAGCATGAAGGAAATCATACTATGATCTGATAAAAAAATATTAGGCCATGTGGTAACAGGAGAGTGATCGTTGGAATCCAACTCAAAATCTGGGTGTTGAGATAACATGACACGATCAAACCATTTGAGGACACACACCAAACCTTCTTAAAAATTGGACCAAGTAAAATAGTTTTGAGTAGAAAAGACCCGTCACCTTTTAAAAAGAGGGTCTTTAATGCCTCGCTTTTTTTTGAAATAAAACCATGCTTCAGACTCTCCAACACACCATGGCATCGGCATAAGACCCAATTTATCATTTTGATGTCCCACCATATTAAAGTCACCACAAAATAACCATTATGCAAAAGGTGAATTATCTCCTAACCATCACCATAACTTCATTTTTTCCGGGGCATTATTAAAGGCATAAAGATTAAAAATACCAACAGAAAACCCATTATCATTAAAAAGAACCCAAACTGCCTTGTTGTCAAAATCTTTACCCGTGACAAAGAAATAGAAACATCACCTTTGCATTCCGAATGAGAGGAATAATAATGTATAAAATTATGTGCAATACATGATAAGGAAGCCTCAAGCAAAAAACAAGTAATCTTAACCTCTTGCAAACAAACAATATCAATATTACCAATAATTTGACAATAATTCTTCAAAAAATATTTTCAAGAGGATTATGTGAGACCTCTAACATTCCAAGAGAGATAATTCATGAAAATATAGACATGGAATATTCTTCTTCTTGTCCATCTTCCAACATATCCTCCAAATTTAAAATGCCAAAGCGATTTGACAAAAAACCATATTGTTTTGAAGCAAGTGGGTCCATCGGGTTAGATTGATGCTTATGCCCATTGGTCTAATATTCACCACAAAATCCTGAGAGGGACTATAGGGGAGACATTGTGAAGATGAATGAGAAACCATCTTCCTATAATTTTTTTGAATAAGAGTTATTTCGCTTTGCATGGCATAGCTAACTTGAACATACTTAGCAAGAACAAAAGTGGATGGTTGGCGAGATGAAGGATACTTAGGAGGAGGTTTAGTAGACACTAAGATAGGAATACTCACCACCTTTTTGTTAGCAACTTGGGTCCAACCTTTAGCATCATCTTCCTGCGAAACACACACATTTGGCACATTGGAAGGCTTACCATGTTGGGACAACAGAAAATGATGAATACAATAATTAGACACTTGATTACAAAAGTAGGTGTTGGGTTAGTTGAAATAGACAACCTTCTAACTTCAATGTAAATGTGGCCTACAGATCATAAGCTTAATCAACCTCAACAAAAATCCGTTTGTGCGGGTGAGCATAAAAGAAATGGTCAGGCTCATGAAAAATCAAACGGCCAAGTAGACGGACAATATCATTCAAAAAAATCCTAGAGTTGCAATGGAAGAACTGGAAATTGAACCCAAATCGAAACTCAAAGAGAGACCTGGTTAGCTAGGTTGAAATCAAGGTTCCATTGTGATAAAACAAGTAGGTGTTTCCTATATACCAATAAGTGGAATGCTCAAGAAGAAGTTGAATTTTCGACGGCTAATGAAAAGTAAAAAATTAAATCCTCTTGGTGAGGTTCCTAACACCAATAACCTAGATGTCGACAAACTCCTAATGGGATGTAATCCAATTCTGGAGATAAGACTCATATGGAATATGACCACAGAAATAGGTGACCAAATAGTTGTTATGATAAAACTACACAACATGATCAATAAAAGAAATATCAATAGTAAAATTTGAGGGAGAGTCAAAAACATTACCTTGGCGTACACTTTCGGGACAAATTTCCTCCGCACTTGGGAGCCATCTTCACCATCATGTGGAACTGATGTTGCAACTAGTTTGTTTGCAGCCATTTAAAGGGTTGATGTTTCCCAAAATGGGAAAAATAAATGCCCAAAGTGCTGTGAAAAATGGAACTAAGAATAGGAAAAGGATTGATAAGACCTTGGTAAAAAAGGATAACATGAGTGTAATCATGTGAGAAAACCCTAGCAGAGCCAATCCTCCCTATCACCTTCCACTCCTCCGTCAAGGGCATGGACATCCTTTATCTAATTTAATGTTTATGTATTTTGTAAAATATTAAACATGAACATAGACTAACAATCACTTCAAAATGGTGCAATGGATATGTAAAAGGATATGGGTGGAAAAAGTTAAAATCAATCAAGTGAAACATTATAAAATGAAGAGAGTTGATGATGGAGGTTTTGGATTGAAAAGATATTTAGGAATGGGAAAAATGTTTGGGGTGACTTTATGAAAAAATATTAATTCTTAGAACCAAGTACATATTGACCAAATTTAAGTTTTTGAATCATTTCAAGGAGAAGGGGGGTGTGGTGCATTTATAATTGAGGTGACAAAATTTTAAGATATCTCATCAAGCAAGGATTGGTCAATCAATACTTCTAATGCCATTATTATTATTTTCAATAAAATCCCTTGTGATTTGAGAGAAGTTAGAACACACATAAATTATTAAAACTTTTTTTATTAATACACCCATAATTTATTTATTTTTAAATCACATTTTATATTATATATTATTCGCGTAGATTATTTTACACTTTTATGACAATAATTTTTACTACACTTATTGAATACAATTAAACATATTGAATTTACAATACAATATTTTTGTGCGGATAACTTGCCATATGAAAATTTTTTAAGGACCTAACAACAATTACAATACATGGAATTTAAGTTTATTCTACTTCAATTAAAACATATTATTTTTATAAACTAATATATGTTGAGAATTCTTTTAAAATCTATATGTAATCAAACTATCATTTTGTGGCCTTTCCAAATTATTAGTAAGAGTGAGGTATTATGAAGGGGCTCTCTATTTACACCATTATTAAATTATGTGAAATATATGAATTAGTGAATTAAGTACACAAAAAGATGTAATGGAAGCTATAGGAGATTATTCTTATTAATTAAATTCCAACACTAACTATGTGATATTAGAACAGCACATTAATACTTGTAACTAAAGTATGAAAAATGTCAATGTAAAATTTATGACCCGCACAAAATAACCCATAGAAATTTCTTATTCGAAGTCTTGGAGAATACCACAAATTGAAAGGAAATGAGTTGACTGGTAATAACTATCGGTCGGTAGAATAATACTACTAGACGACATCAAATTTTTCTTCCCTGCATGAGGTAAAGGGTATTTGAATATAAAAATTTGTCTATTACTGTAAATGCTAGGAAAATCAACCCAAAAAATTAACTTTTATCAAAAAAATTTAGGTGAAATAGCAATCAATCTAACAAATAAAAATTAGCCAAATCCAAATTTCAAAACCCCAAATATTCAAGAATAAACCAAGATTAGCAACTAAACTTTACACTAAAAATAGTCATGAACTTGAAAAAAATGAGGATGAATGCACTTCGATATTTACAAATAGATTTGGAATTTATGAGAGTGTGCACTACGAAAACAAAAAGATTTGAAAATAGTGATGCATCATTTTGGGAAATGTGCTTGGAAATTGAGCTAGGAATTAAGAATTGTATAACTCTACTAGAACCATTTGTACTATTTTCAAACTACTATACTGTCTTAGACTTGCTCAAATTATAGGTCATTATATTTTTAAGCTTTCTCCTTCCTCGAAATGTTTTTCACATTCAAATCCTAATTGTGCGTAATTTTCTAAATCCTTCTAAGCATTCTAAACAAGATCTCAAACCCCAATGATGAATGAAAACCCCACAAAAACCACTAGTTAGGTTTTGAGAACCTATGTGCACTACTTACATTAGCACTAATCTAAAGAGGCCACAAACAAGGCATGTTGTTTTGGCCCTAACATGCAATATCTGAATGAATAAAACTATATTTGACAACATCTTTGACAATTCTCAACAGTTGAATTTGTCACGTGCAAAAATACTTAGAGAAGGAATGTTTTAGTGCTTTTGGCTGAGAGAGATTGTTGCATTTACCTAGTAAGAATATTTATAACTCTAGATATTTCTTTCATAATGATTCTCGATGTGTCTTTATGATTGTTAGTGAGCCTTTGGTGCATTTATAGGTGTTGGAATTAACTATATCCATGTACTAAAACATGATTTTCATGTTAACAAATGATGTAGTTCTAGCTTGCTTATCTAGGGTTTCAAAGGTAAATTACCAAAGAAAGGATGATATAGAGGGATTAAAGCACCCATTAGAGAATTTGGAACCGAACGGAAGGTGGAGGATATGTTGATGCAAAATCATGCATATAGGTGAATACCAGATATATAAACTCCTAACCAAACTATAAAAACATGAGCAAGGATCAAAAATATGTTAAATGAAGTTTACATCCTATAAGGTTCACTTAGTATATGGGTATTATTCATTGTACCCTTAAAATGTATCGAAATATTAGTGTCGAAGAATGAACATGCTAGACAAGAGACCATAGAATGTATAAAGTGGGAAAAGAAAGGTTGTGTTTATCATATAGCAAGAACACATTGTCAAAACCAACATCATCAAAGAGTAATTGCTATATTTTACTTTCTACAGTTACCTTCAAAAAAATATGCAACTAATAGGTCCTCCAATGCTACTTTCAACCTGTACTGCCCCGTTCATCATTCTTATTTTTCTTCTTAGATGACCGTGTTGCTAAGCATTTAATGTTGTTGTGCTCTTGCTGATCTGTGTTGGCTTCACCTTTTCAATTACCCTGTTAAGGAAAATCTCATTCTCAAATTTGATAGGTGGTTTGAATGATGACTTGATGTTGTTAGGACGTGACCAGCTAGAGGAACATCTACATAATAATAATTATTCCTTTGAATTGTAGATTCTTGCGATTATTATTTTATTCAAGATTGTATATAGGTCCTTGTTAATGCGATTAATAAGTAGTATTAAGTTGTAATAACAATAGTAATAATATTATTATTTTAATTATCGATCGACGATAACTTCATTATCTGATCGTCGATTCGTTATAAAATTTGTTTTTAATTATCGATAATTGATTTTATTGTTTGGATTGGTCACTTCATGGATCGAGCCTCGATTCACGCAAAGAGGAGGGTATCCTGTTGTGACATTGTGGTTGGTCCTTGTCTTGTGTTCCTTTGTGAAACTCCTCTTTAGTTCCTCCTTGGTTGACTAGGCTTGCTTGCATACTCGTTTTATTTGTCGTTTTAAAGGTGAAATAATATTTCTACGGTGAGTCGACCAAGTCTCCTCTCGTATATATATATATATATATATATATATATATATATATATATATATATATATATATATATATATATATTAATGATAATTTTGGATGCTTTCACCCATGTTGGCCACTTTTGTTAACGTCCCACCATTTCATGGAAATGCGTATTTTTTTTAGACTTTGTTGGTATGGAGGCACCATGCAAACCCCCCCAACCATATTTTCTTCCTTATGAGTTGCACACTTTAGTTTTATTTAATTCTGGTCAGTTGTGGAAGTGCATTAAGGATGGGAACCTACATTTCCATTAATTTTTGTAAGGAAAAGACGTGTTGTTCTTTGTTTTGGTCCTAATGCAAATTGGGAGGTGACCACTGTTTGTTTTTTGTCTTTCTTCTCTAGTTGTCTTCCAATTAATTCTAACCTCCTGCCTTTATTGGCCCATGCTTGGCTTCAATATTTTATTCACACCTTATTTTAGCGCACGTTTGGGGGAAGGAAGTGCACATTCAAGGAGTCTGAGTTATTTTCTTTTTTTGTATTTTATTGGTGCCTTGCTTATACAGACTAAAACACATTTTTTAATGCACTGGAAACTCAATTTTTGGATTGATGTCTCCTTGTTTCCTCCCTGGCTCGTGGTTGAAGCCTGCAAATGGTGCTCTTGATGCAGGCCACATACTTATTGGGTTTTCTTTTATTCTTTCTCCTCATATTTTTTTTCCTTAGTACCTGAGTTTACTATTTTATCCTAGCCACGTGAGCAGAGAGTAGTTTTTCCAAACTAGTTTGGGGAGAGTGAAGCCTTCGAAATCATTCTGGTCAATGTGTTTTGCATAATAGTTATCCCTGGGTGCATTGTTTTGTTTTTCTAGGACATTGGTCTGATTTCTTCTCCTTGTTCTCATTTGATGTCTCTCTACTACTATGGCACCCCATTTTTTATGTAGTCTGGCCTTGTTCCTGTCTTTCACGTATGTGCTAGGCATTTTCCATTAAACCCATCTTGTGTATATCGTAGTCTTAACAACCCTTGAGACCACTGTTCTTTCCATTCGATGTTGCTTGTAAACTGGAGCTCTCTACATGGACTAAGCATAGATGAGAATGGAGCTTGAGTTTCTAGCTAGTAGAAAAGGGGAGATGCGACCTGAAGATTGTTGCTGCTGGTCCGTGTGGTGTTTATGTGACCTATCGAAGTTGGAGGAGAAGGCAAGATATTTCTACACCTTTCTTTTTTAATTTATCGTTAAATCGAACCACCATTTTCTTGAATTGGTTGTCTTTTGGATGCCTTGTTGGAATATCTCTCCTTCGCTTGTTGTGTTCTTGTATCATATTTTATCATTACGAATATGTTAGTGGAAAGCATACATGTGTCCTCTCCTCCGAGTGTTATGTTTTTCTTGCTCGAGAGATAGACCTTGATTTTTATTTTATATGTATATATCTTCTTCTCTACGATAGAGTTTCAAGTTTATTATGTTGTTCTAGCTAGTTTTTTACTATCATTAAAGTAAGCTTGTGATAACTACGAAGCTCATTCATATCACTCAAGTTTGTCTATCCTTGTCTTTTGTCATATGTTATTAAATCTCTCTCTCAAACCCCTTTGATAACCCTTTTTACCTCAAGAAAGAAAGGTTTTACGATCGGGGTGATCAATGCTTGGGGCTAGCTGGGTTGGAGATTCGGTATTAAAACTTTTAGAATGGCTAAGTTTGTGTGCAACGCATTTAAAACCTCACATGTTTAGACTCCTACGTTATCTTCAATCTTGTCCCTAGGCTGTTAAATCCATCCTCAAGTAGTACCTTGACCATCCCCATCATCTTGAACCGTAACTAGCTTTTGGATCAGCTAAGTTCGATGTTTTAATTGTGCAAATCCAGTACCCCGCTATTACTAGAATTGTTTTGGTCTTATTCCCTCTTGGGAAGATTGTTGGTGGCATATTCTAGTTTTCTAACTTGTGTGTTTTTATCCCTTTAATAATGTTAATGTTGTTAATTAAGATTGGACAATTTTTATGCACATATTTACCTTAATGTTTTGTGATGGAAATTGCCTTGAATGTTATTAACCTTGGGGAAAACTAGTCTTGCAATCGACAGTCTTATGCATCTATAGCAGAAGGTGTTGCTTTGATAATGAAACTTAGTGATTTATGTTTGTACCTATGTTTGAATGGTTGGTTAGGTTATCAAGGGTTGAGTTAAAACATTGTTGTTTTGGAAAAGAGGTAATTTCTTTTAAATTAACCAAACTTTAGGATTATTGAGGAGGTTTATAAGTCATTAGTGATATAAAATTTTGGATGACATTTTTCATACTCTTGTTTGATAGAACTTCCTTCTTCTCTCGAGTGTTGTTACTAGCCTATAAGGGAATTGATCCTTCTTGAATGATTGGGTAATCTCTGGGAGTTAATGGTCGAAACTAGTATACTTTGCCTTCGCTTAGAACTTTTAATGTTGTGCGGTGTCTGTGTATTAAATTTTAGTCTTATACTCTTTCTGATTACAAGATTGAAATCCTAATATTCTTGGCTTTTTTATGTTACTATTTGAACCCCATGATTCCTCTTTGTTGGGATGATCAACTCTTGTCTTTTAGAAATCTAATAATAAGCCTATGCTTCCAGTATCTTTTGATAATTTTAGATGGATGGCATGTATATAAAACTTCAATCTTGTAATTATTTAGCAGTTTGAGGGGAATCCCGTTCCTTTTAGATTGTTTATTTCATCTTATAGGGCAAGGGCCATTCTGTACGATTGTTATACTATCATTACTTTTTTCAATAATTGATGTACAAGGTATTTCTTCTTTGATTGGCACGGTAGATTATTTATTATAACTTGTGGTGTTGTTAGTGTTGATATATTTGACCGAATTCTTGTAATAAAGTGTTTCCTTTCATGGTATTATTAGATAATAGTTATGGTGGCTTTGTGTAGCCTTATCTTGCTCAGTTCTCTCAAACTGACTCTTGTGGAAAATTTGTTGTAGATGGCTTATGCGAGTAGATGAGGGATATACTTGTAAAAATTTTCATCAACCTCAGTTGAGAAGTTCTTGTGTATGAATTATTTTTATGGTGTTCAATTATTGATAAGGTCCAGTGGAGATTTTAGAAAAGGGTCAGTGTCTTAGTATAATGTATTGTGGATTATGTCGTCTTAACTTTGGAAACCTTGGATTGTTTGGCTATCATGGAAAATTTAATTGGATTACCACTTTGTTGAGTGACCTTAATGGATTATCAGAATTCTAAGAATAGATTAGCATTCCTTGGTCAATGTTAGTACTCTCTTGTTCCCTATGCATGGTTCCTTAAAGTTGGTATGTCCCTTTGGGTTGTGTATTGTGCTGGAAAGAATTGGTGTAACCTGGTGTTGATTTCGTAACTGAGAATTGGTAAACTTTACCCTTGAGAATAAATGTTGAGTTAAATCTTGCTAAGACTTAGTAATAATGTGTTATAAGTAAAATAAAATGGGTTGGTTAATCCTTATAGAAGTTAAAATAAAATTTATGTGCAAATAAATTAATGTAAAGGTGACCTACTGGAGAACATGTAATTCAATAACTGATCTAAGATGAAGCTATCCTTTGTAAAGTAAAAATTATATAACTTGCTATCCCTAGTAAACCTAGTGAACACTATCCTTTTTATGGTGAATTCTTAAATGATCTTTATAAGGGAAATCAATGGTTAGGGTTAGAATCTAATAAGAGTTAACAAGTATGGGAAAGTAGTTTTGAAACCACGCAATCTATTCTCTCAGCTGTTTGAAAGGTAAATTGTTTTCTATTGTTAAAAAAAAAAAAAAAAAAGAAAAAAAAAAAAATCATCCAATGAAGCCTAAGTGAAACCTGTAATAATTCTGGATAAATTCTCAAGCTTCATCTAAATCCTTGTAATAACTAATGAGGTCTTAAAGATGTATTCAACTCGACCTTTTTCCTCGAACTTTTTCCAACGTGCTTTGTAATTCTCTCTTAATTATGCTAAATGTGAACCCATATTGTAATAAGGGTATGAGTGAGTTTTAGTAGCGTAAGTGTGGATAGATGGCCTTGTGGAATTAAATTACCTTCTTTATTAAATAAATGAATTAAACAAATAATTTCCATAATAGAGAGGACTTTTGGCTAATTACTCTTCAGTGTATAAGAAAGAAACTTAGTTTGTAAGATGAATGATACAAATCATATCCAGACTCTCCTTGAAAACACAAGTCAAGAATTGTAGGATGTTTTATCAAAATAAAAAACCTTTAAGAATTGCTCACTGTGGTATGTCCTAACTGTAAGTGTGTTATGTGGTTGGACTTCTATGTCATCTTGTAGAAAAAGTTAATTGTTCTTCATGGGTGTGAACATTTCCATGTTGTCTTTTTGGTCATCCTTGTATCAAGTTGTTCACATAATTAGTTGAAACCTTAGGGACGACATGTTGTGACGTGTTTTGTGTCAAGAAAGTCAAAAAAAAAAAGTTATCCTATACTTTACTGTGTTGTTTAGTGTGTGTGGATTTTTTTGGGTCGTTACACAACCTGTTACCACAAAGCAAAATTCAAAAAGTATGCAAGGCTCATGACCAAATGAATGGAAAAGAGTCCTAAATTTTATCAATAAAACCTACTAAACAAAAATCGATAAGTGACTGCATAGACTTCAAACATTTTAGTTTGACAATTTAAGTTATGATTTTTTGTGAATTTGTAAAATTTGCAGTGGGAGATTATAAAGTTTGTAATGGTGTGTTTTAGATGACTATCCCTTGCTCAAAATGTGGGGTTGGAGGCCTTCCCTATTGTTCAAGTTTCTTTTAGTTCATTGAATTTCCATTCTTATAATATTTCGTTTAATTTTTTCAATTCTAATCTTTAAAAATATGAAGTTCACAAGACATAAATGGAAAAATCTCCTAAATTTTCTCATTAACACTTATTTTAAAAAGTTACTACACAGACCTCGCAAATATTTTTGGTTGACAAAAGTTGTGATTATTGTAAATTTCTAAAATTTACAATGGAAAAATATAAACTTTGGAAGTGTGCACATTAGATGAATAACCCTTGCTTGAAAGGTGGGGTTTGTTAGTGTTGAAAGTCTTTCCTATTGTTCGAGTTTTAGTTAGTTTATTGACTTGCCATTCTTATAATTTTGTATTTAATTTTTCAGCTCTATTCCTTAAAACATAAGTAATTCATAAGATCAAGTGTATAGAAAATGACTCCTGAATTTTCTTAATAACGCATCTTGAAAAAATATTTTTAATAGACCTCAGCCAAACTTGTTAGGGTCCCAACCATTTCTTATCAGCATGAGTTAATCTACCATTATTCTTTGTTAGACTGTGTTAGTCTACCATTTTCGTGAATATTTAGCGTTCCAATCAGTTTCTGTGAGATTGACAGTGATGTTAAACAGGAAGATGATGTTTGCAAAGGAATCAAATCTGTTGACCCTTGCATTTCTTTTCTTCTGATGATTTCAATTTATTTTTCTAATTGGTTGATATGCGATTCAATTGAACAATTGATATAACATAACGCAACAGTTGAAGTCGCATCCCTGGGAAATCAATTTCTTAGACTCTCGTCTATAAAATGTATTATTATTATTATTAGTGACGGACAAATATTTACTGTGTGAAATACGAAGTGCACGACTCTCTACATTTGGTGATGAAGACGAACCCAAAGTCTTTGCTAGCCGCCAGTCCGCAATATTTTCGTAATAGATGCTATTTGACGATAAGTTTTTCTTAAGAACATTGTCGTTTGTAGAAGCCAGATTGTTGATTAATTACGGTGATGACATTATGTAATGTGTAACTAACAAGAATAATATTTAGCAATTGCATCCATGTAGTGTAATGGGCACCTGTAGTGTAATGGAGACGTGGTTAGGAAGGAATCGGAGAAGTTAAAGTTGAAGGATTGAAACTGAAACCATGAAGGGGATTGATGGAGCTGAATTCCTATGGCTGGGTATCTATTAGATGGAATATAGGTAATTATCTTCTTTTTACAACAAGTCACTTGTGGATGACATATCATTATTGTTTACCACTCAAAAGAGAGAGAGTGTATGATGTACAAATACTTGAGACAACAAACTTTAAAGTTTTCTCTAAAACTAAGCCCTTGTCATTCAACACTCCCAATGTCAACAATTTTTATTTACAAAATCAACACTGCCAACCTGAAAAACATAATTTTTAATGGATTTCTAACTTTCAGATTACTGCAATGCGACTATTAAGTATATTTGTAACATAAGCTCATTGAACTCATAAAAAGAAAATGGTAAACATAGCACAAAAATATCCTATACTAAATATAAATTTGACCTAGATATTCTAACGGTCACATTAAATTTGACAAATTTAAATATTAAAAAAATAAATCAAGTACATAAGAAAATATGGAACACTAACTCGTGAAATAGTCATTAAACAAATAGTGCTTATCAATTTTGAGTGGAACTCTTATGAGGTGGAGGAATATTCAAAGTAGACATTACGCATTTTAACCGTGGTTGTGGTGCGGCAAGAACACTAAACATTCCATAAGCAATTTTTGAGGTTCCTTTTATTGTTTGCATTACACCTCATTATAGGAACATCCATTCACTTACACTTTTCCTTCTTCTGGTGGTCCACCAATTTGTTTGTGCCAAATAGATGTGGGGAGAGCATAAAATGTATGATTTCATATTTTGAAAGAAAAGTGCCCACAAATAGATGTGGAGAGCACATCAACGCCTAACATTTTGATAACTTGGGTAACAATCTTAGAGATTTGTTAGACATTTTTGAACTTGAAATAAAAATATGGTACGTATATAATTTTAGTTCTTCCATATTCGACACTACCTCCATCATTAATTTTTTTTTAAACCATGTGATTCCATAGACATAAGTCCATTGAAGTTGGATTTCTTCAATATAATTAGATGAAGTCCCCTCAGCAGTGTAGTGCCCACATTTTACACACCCAATTACAATAGTAAAATAACAAGTAATTTTTTTTTTTGAATTACATTTCTCATCACACACACGACACAACAAGGACTCCAAGTACAGAAACTCAACTCGCATACAACAATCTCATAAGTCATCCACTCACATAGACACATGAAAACAACATAAGCATGTCAACGCCACACTTTTCTCAATGAGTGGTTACTAGTAAGGACCCAACCACAAGAAAAATTACTTCAGGAATGGCGAACCCACAACACATAATTTATTTAATTGTATTTTAGTTATGATTAACATTCTAAGAACATTATTGAGCAAGGATAACTTTCTCCTTTTTCCATCTACAAAAACTTTAAGTTCATTCCACATTTAATTTTACAGTTCGACCATTTTAAGTTGGCTTCTTATTCTTTACAAAATTTTCCATAACTTGCATTCTTATTTGTCATAATTCAAAAATCATATAAAGTACTTAATTATCTTGACCTTATGTTAAGAATATTCTTCTCGAACATATATTCAATGTCTACCTTTTACTCTTACATCTAAATTGAATGTGACTTGGTGTCCATATAGCGATGTTAGGATTTAACGGAGATTTAAAAATACAAGATAGCTTTTTACCACAAAACGTTCATCGATCATAGTAAGGTTATTTCCCTACCCTAGTTATTCCAATTTAATGACCTAAGGAATTCAACTATTATTTATATAAGTATTTTGCTTTCTCGAAGGTTGATCACACAAGGCAATTCATAATTCTTTGAAACAAAAGAATATATTTAATTGAGTTATAAGGTCTTCAAGGGTGGCATTACTCGAACCTCAACTCTCGTTTTATACTCTTGTATGCTTTATTTTCTATGTCACATTATGGTCTTATCATTAGCATTGTCTTGTAAAAGGAGTTACAAAATGTTTGCCTAACCTCTTGAAGACATACATGATTAGGAGACTTGAAGCTACACATGAACGTTAAGGAAACATCCAAAATCAAGCGAGGTTTAGATTAATTCCAACTTCACCTAAGGGTCTACCCTCAACTAAATATGAGTTTTAAGCGAGATGACCAATTTATGCTAAACCACATTCCAGAAAGGACCAAGGTGTTATGTTGAGAGAGATGAGGTAACACATTTAGCTGAGCGGGAGAAGGGTTCATTAACAAGGGTGTAAGACCTAGAACAACTAAGTCACAACCTCCATCTATGCCATCCTGGATCCAACAGGATTTCACTCAATGAAGAAATTTAAATTTAAATCTATCTTCGGATGACAAGGTAATCCACTAGGTATAAAGGAGGAGTTAGCTCTACTTACTCCAAATGACGTTTGATCGTGTCAATCTTATCGACAGGTTAAGGATTGTCATCAAACCTAACGACTAAGACGATAAGCCCAAATCTTGGGTCCTTGTTTACTAACACTAGGAGGTTCCATCGAGTGTTGAGTTTAATTTCCTTCTACGGTTTTCAATGTCTTCTAAGGAAAAAGTATCACACATGAAACCAAGTTGTGCTCGATATTGAATAGGGGTGGAGTGTTTCGATTAATCTCTTTATTACATTTACAAATTATGAATGCACAAGATGACTCATTAATCATTTATTGAATAAAAATACGCACTACAAGATATTACTTCAGATTCATTTACCTTATATAAATATCAAACCTTTTTACAGTGTACTATAAATCAAATTTGAACTATGATTAAATGCACATTTCCTAGATGTCCTTGAAACTAGCATTTCATACATATCAACAAATTATCAATTATAACCTTCTGTAACATGAGACTACATTATACATTTATTCATTTAACAATGAACTATCTAAATTACAATGATAATTAATAATTTACACATCACCTTTTTGTCATCATTCTTTCATCCTGCAAAACCACGTGAGCATGATATCAGCAATAATTCATTTGGCATGGCATCCACCCTAATCTAACATAATTATCATTTTTCAGTTTCCCATTTACATATAATAATAATTATAATTTGCAAGTGAGAGAAAAAATTTAGAGACATGTATTCAATGCATTTCATTTCACTTCATTTTGTAACCCAGGAGAGAGAAAGAGAAGGGAAGAGAGAGAAAACACCATTTTGTCAAAAGTTCTATTTCACACAACAAGTTACACTATAGAGTTTTAAACAATTATTTACATGTGTCAAAAGTATCCACGGTGGTTTGGCAACCCAACGAGGGTCCCGCAGCTTCCTATTTTTACATTTTCTTACTAGCTACAAAACATTCAAAACGGGCTCAGAGGCTAAGAAACCGCTTCCAAAAGTTATCTTCCGATGAGAACACACACCACGTTTAACTTTCTACATGTCCCCAGATATACCAAGAGTTCATAGCAACTGATGGAATTGAGAAAAGCAAACGGCTTGTGTTTGGCGGCTAGTTTTCCGGGGCCACTGGTCATAGTTGGCCTAGTGCAAATTGAACAAAATTTAGCTTGAGGGCTTAGAAAACACATCCAAAACTGACGTTCGATGGATGAGCATGCAAGTAGACACTTCCTACTAGTTCCCCTATATAAGGAGAATTAATCAGAGTCGACGGGATTGAGAACTAGAAAACTATTTTCAAACGGTGACAAGTTTTCTGGAGTGACAACTCAAAATTGGTCCAGTTTGACCTCATCAAACTACAAACCTTAAGCCTACAAAATGTCATCACCAAAATATCCAGAAAAGTGTTTTTCCCTAAACTAAAATTTCCATGCAATTGTCTAGTAAGAACACTAGAGGTTTGTGAAGATGGGAAATCATTTCTCTATCCGAGTTGTAACCTAGTGTAACAAGGCTCTTATAAGAGCGTCACAAATATCACATATGTTCGTTCGGGGTCAATCCAGAGGTCAAGGTGACTCCTCACATAACAAGGTACATGAATGAAGCTTAACATCTCATTTTCAGAGTTACGAAGGGTACTTAATGAGTCTCCGAAAAATACAAAAATTAACTATTTATCAGGGAGATGATCAACATTATTACTCGGAAGTCAATTTCATCTAGTTGATAAAACAATGTTGTAATGATCCTATTGAGTAGGAAGTTTTCTACATCACCTCATAATGAGGGTATAAGTTCAAGTTTTAATGCAAATGGGTTATTTTGACTTCGTGAGTTATTTCAATGCTTTTGCAACGAGTTGAAATAAACATTTAACGGTGTTAAAATCCTAATATTTTAAAATTCTATTAAGTTGCAAAAGATAAATAAAACCCGATAATTATGAGAGGCAAGGGAAGATGAACCATGCTTGGGAATGAATTGGCGAGCGTTTACAATAGGGTTGGCGATACGTGGACGAGTTCCAATTACCGACGGTTTCCAAGGCCTTTTCAAAATCCAGTTTGAGCATGATTTGCAACCAATTTACGAGCTCGCTACTGGCTCCATGATTATGCAACCAGAGTGCAAATACACTAATAGTTCAATCTCTTAAAATTTGTTGCCCATTATGCTTTTATTGTTTCCAAAGTTTCTCAACAAATCCATTTGTGCATATCCTGCAACCATGACACTCCATCTGACCAAATTTTTGAAATAGTTTGACATACGATTCATATGCTTATTAAAAATTGCACAAACTACAAGCACCGATCAACCAAAACCTCATAACCACCACAGGTTTAAATGGTAGAATGCCCAAATCTCCACATTTGTACCAATTTCAAAAGAGCGATTGAACATACACATCTGAATATTTCCTTTGGTGTGCAACCTGCTACCAAAACCATAAGACCCTAAATGCTTAAATGGCATGCATAAAGGATTAAGTTCAGAGTTGTTCTCATATAGCCAATGATAAGAAGGAGACCATGCAAACATGAAGATCAAAAGTAGGTGAAAACAAATAAGGATTCCCCTTGACGCAGTTGGAAGGATCTTTGGCACAAGCCGGGAGTGCGCTTGGTAAGAAAACTCATTAGGTTGGAGACCTATTCGTTGCAGAGAATGAAACAACATGGTTATCTCTCGAGGAAACCCCTGTCTTCTAGACACGGCCATGATCACATCCATGAGAAATTGTCTCATTCTTTCATTTGGTCAAACATGTCTTTTATGTGTTGTTAGATGTCCACATAACCCTCCTTAAGATCTCTCATGTCTTCTCCTCGGCCAGAAGTCAAATGCACAATATAGCAACAAATATGCATTTCACATACCATAGCACCTTTTCAACACATGTTGTCCCACATGCGTCCCCACCAGAATACTTCATGCAGCAAGACAATAATACCGGTGATGGTTTATAGCCAACACCAAGGTATATATGTCATCTATCACCATGAAATCCTGAGCATCGAAAGAGGGGGCTCGTCAATGCTGAAACCACATGTGCCCAAGGAGGAGGAAGAGTAAGACAAGAGGAAAGTGACCAAGCGCAGGAGAAGGAAATAAAAAAACAAATAAAGTCCAAAGAGATGGCGAGCATTAAGAGAGCCACGAGCTAGGGAGGAAGAAGGAAACATGATCCAAAAAAAATAGTGGTCGGTGCATTGCGAGATACATCTCAGTCTACACAAAGTGGGGCACCAATCCAAATGTGCACATCCTCTAGAGCAGTCCTTCACCCAAAGCACCACGCAACCAGGGAAAAGTGCGTACCTAGCCACCAAAAGAAAATTTGCAGAGCAGACAAACTTAAAGTTTCATGAGGTAAACAGTTGGAGGCAAAATTAAAGTGCGTGAATTATTGTGAAAGGGAATAACATGTTTCCCAAAAGAAAAAGAGGATGAGTCTCTTCACTTGCTGCAAACTGACACAAAACTGCTCTGTTAGTTCACGCTCTTCTTTAAAAAAAAAAAAAAAACAAATAGCATTCCATTTTCTTAATAATAAATGGAGGCATTACAAGCATTACTACAACAAATGCAACAAATGAAGATTAAGTCCACCATCGACTTAGTCCAAGATTCATTATCACATAGTCCACTATCAATTTTCACATTTCCTCTATACACTTGTCTCTCACATGCCCAGATTGCACACCTTAGTCCTGTTAAGACAATTTTGTCTATCAATAATATGCATTGCAAGTTATTCTCCTTTAACTGCATCAGAGCGATCATTCTACAGCTTTGGTGTTTGGAATTACAACTTGGAACTTCGTGAAGACGTGAGGGCTGAGTAGAGCATTGGCCATGACCTGTTTCAAGTTTTATTGGGACCTGCGTAGCAACAAACAAACAAACTTGTGACCTGCTCGAACGATCTGAGACCTGCCGATTTTGGTGTGGAAATCATTTGAGGAGGACGTGTGGATTTTTGTTGTTTTTTTTGGCATATAGTGGCACAGAAACCTATTAATTGGAGCATGCACGTGTCTTCAAAAACCATAGACCTATCCGTGGTGCTCTAAATCTGCAGTGCAAGGAGTCTTTTTACTACTGATTTGACTAAATTCTGTTGTGAAACCTGCATCCAGAAGAAGACGTTGAAAATTATTAGCACTCTTAAACAGAACACACAAATGCAACTACAGGTTTTGATCTATTTCTTATTCTTATTTTCCTGTGCTCTGCTAAATCGAGAATACAATCTTTATAGAATAATAGTAAACAAAGTCTTATTCAAATTCAAACTCAAACTACCCTATCTCTTCTCTTCATTCTACAGATGGACAACATGTGCCAACACGTACACATATCATATAATGTGTTGTCAATTACAAAATAGCTTCCCTAAATGCTAGCTACATAATCCTAAATGCTAACTACAAAATCCCTAAATATTAGGCTATAATTTCTGCATGTCTAACACTCCCACTTAGCCAAATATTTGTCAACCAGCTTGTATCACATCGAATCCTTCTTTGCAAAACTCAAACTTATTTCTTGGTAATGCCTTTGTCAATGCATCCACCACAATCATCTCAGTTGCATAGTACTCCATTTTGATAGTGTTGTTCTCAATTTGTTCACGGATGAAATCGTATTGTATCCCTATATGTTTAACTCTCCCACGATACTTCAAATTCTTTGTCATGGCTATGCAACTCTGGCTGTCACACTTTAATATTGTTGGTTGGGATTGATTAACCTCGATGTCCTGCAACAATCTTCTCAACCAAATCAATTCTTTTGTAGCTTGACATGCTAATATATATTTTTCTTCTGCACTGGAGAGAGAAAGCAGATGGTTGTTTCTTTCTTGCCCACGAAACTGCACCTCCACCAAGGAGAAAACAGAACCTTGAAGTTGATCTTTTACTATCAATGTCCCCTGCCTAATCTGCATCACAATACGCAATAAATTGCAGAGAATTTTCTGAACTCCCACTAAATCTTATTCCATGTTTATTTGTTCCTTGTAGATATCTAAAAAAATTTTTTCTTGCTACCCAATGTTGTGGTCCAAGATTGCTGGAATATTGACTCACAATACTTACAAAGATGTGCAATATCAGTCTGCTAGAAACCATTGCATACATTAGGCTCCCAACAACATTTTGATATGGAACCATACACATATAAATTTCTTCTTCTTGTGTTTTGGGACACATGTCCAATTAAAGTTTGTTTCCTACTTCCATTGGAGTACTTACTGGCTTGCAATTTTCCATCTCAAATTTCTTGAGAATGTTCCAAATGTACCTCTCTTGGCTAAGATGGATTTTTCTCTTCTCCCTATCTCTTAAAATTTGAATGCCCAAGCAATAATGAATCTCACCATGATCAGTCATCTCAAATTTTGTAGCTAATTGAGACTTAAACATGCCTAACATCTTAAAATCATTACGCATAATGATGGTGTCATCAACATATAAAGCTAAGATGACTAGAGACTCACTAATATGCTTTATGTAGACATTTGAATCAGCATTGCAACTTACATATCCTTCATTTTGGAGAAACCCATCGATACGCTCATACCATGCTCAAGACTGTCAAGTCCATAGAATTTTTCTAAAGCTTGCATACTAACTACTCCTTTCCTTCTTATATGTAGCCTTCTGGTTGCTCCATATAAACTTTTTCTTTTAAGAATCCATTTAAAAATGTAGTTTTTATATCTAGCTGATGTACATGAAGATCCAAGGTTGCTACCACTGCTAACAGAATTCCGATGGATGTTATCTTGACTACAGGAGAAAAGGTGTCATGATAATCCAAACCTGCAATTTAAGTGTAACCTTTCATACCAATCGAGCCTTGTAGGGTTCTATTGACCCATCGACTCGTACTTTTGTTTGAATAACAACTTGCATCCAATCACTTTCCTTCCAGGTGGAAGAATCGTGAGTTCCCATGTTTGATTTTTTTATGAACAATTCATATTCAACATTCATTGCTTGCCTCCAATCTGCTGCATCAATACTTGAAAGTTCTTCTTGAACACTGAGTGGTTCATCAACCTCTACGCTAAGTGCATATGATTCATATGTCTTTTGAGTGAGTTTCCGTAGTCTTGTTGATCTACGAAACTACCGCTCTCCTTGTTCATCTCGTATGGGTTGTGTGTGGCTGCAACTTGTAATGGTCTTGTTGGAGTAGAATTCTCATCCTTGGATTCTTCATCGATCTCGAAATCATAAGGCCTTGTTTTTGAATCCTTATCATTTTCCATCTCTGTTGATTTGTGAAAAATGACATCTCTTTGACTAGAATCTCATGTGTTATAGGATCACAAATTCGATATCCCTTTGAATTCAAATTGTACCTAACCATTATACACTTCTTGATTTTTTCATCTAGCTTCTTTCTTTCTTCATCTGGTATATGTGCATATGCTATGCAACCAAAAATTCTTAAATCATTGACACTTGGCTTACTTCCTTGCCATGCCTCAAAAGGCATCTTCTTATGCAATGCATCAGTTGGCAACCTGTTTTGTATATATATTGCATTGGAGACTGCTCCATCCCAAAAAAACATTAGATAATCCACTACTCTTAAGCATGCATCTAACACTTTCAACAAGAGTCCTATTTCTTCTTTCAGTGACACCATTCTTTTGCACATAAACTTTTGAAACCTTTGAATAAGAATTTGTTTACTACTATTCTATAAAGATTGTATTATCTGATTTAGCAGAGCACAAGAAAATAAGAATAAGAAATAGATCAAAACCTGCAGTTGCATTTCTATGTTCTATTTAAGAGTGCTAATAATTTTCATGGTATCATAGTAGTGCTGGTGAAGTGATGCAACAAAGAACTATTAGAAGTTTAAAGACAGAGATATGGCCACATTTTTTTGCGGGAGATCCTCATAGGATAGTAGAATGATTTGATGGCGTTGGATTTAATCTTTGGAAACTCTAAATGAATATGTTGTTGCTTAACAAGGATCTACTAAATATAGTTGAAGAGACTAAAAATAAACCCACCCAGGATGTAGATCTGATCAGTAAGTGGGAGTCAAAGGAAGGTAGGGCTCATTCCTTTATACTTTTAAGTTTGAGTGATAATGTGCTTTTACATGTAAGTGAGGCAAAATCAGCAAAGGAAGCTTGGGATCAATTAATCAAGTTATATGAATCAAATGATGTTAGTACAAGATTATATCTTAGAAGAAGATTTTTTCAGTTAAAGATGAAGGAAACACAAAAAAATCAGATTTACTAAATCAGTTTAAATCTCTCAAAAATCAATTGGCAGCATGTGGATTAGTGATTGCAGAAGAATATATTGTTATGTCGTTTCTTGGGAGTTTGCTGGAATCCTATTCTAGACCGGTAGTAGCGCTAAGCACCCAATCCAATTTGGATTTGAAAAAGTAATAAGCAGCACTACTTCAAGAAGAAATTAGAAGGAAGGATGGGGGCATGAATGATGAGAATCCTACAATACTATTTTGAGCAGGATATAAGGACAAACCAAAAAGGAAGAGTGACAAAAAATCTCATCCCTCCCAGTCCAATGTCTCAAAGAATGGTAAAGACACAAAGGAGGAGAAAAATAAGGGAAATTGCTTTCATTGTGGAGCCCCTGGGCATTTTAAGAAACAATGCCGAAAGTGGTTAGCATGGGTAGAAGAGGTAAAGAGAAGGAAGGTTGCTAAAGCTAACATGACCTCAAGCAATGACCAAGAAAATTTGTTTGCGGTTGTCACAACCCCAAGTTCTGATGTTTCTAATTTTTCTATTTACATTTAGGAGCGACTCAACATATGACACCTGAGAGAAGTTGGTTTATGGAATATACAGAAGCACCCAAGAGTAAGACTATCAATCTTGGAGATGATAGAAATTCTGAGATGATCGGAATTGGAGATATTCCATTGTAAATTCCAGATGGTGGATACAAGAAATTAGAGAATACATGGTATGTACCTACTCTAGTAAAAATTATTTTATCAGTGAGCAAAATTACCAATTCGGCATAATTGTACAATTTGACAGCAATGAATGTGTCCTCAAGGATGTTAAAGGAGTAATTTTTGCTACGGGAATCATAGATGGCAATTTGTACAAGTTATGTGTAGCAAGACTGATGTGGTGCTAAGAACAACAAATAACGAAATTTCTTATTCAGTTCTTTGGTATCATAGATTCGGACACGCAAATCCTTATTCGTTTCCAATATTAAAATAAGAGCAGCTTGTGGAAGACTTTGATTTGCATCTACTAGTTGAGTTGGGAGTGTGTGAAAGCTATTGTTTAGGAAAGCAACATAGATTCCCCTTCCCAAAGAAAGGAGCAACATGAGCTAAGGAGCAAATGGAACTTATACATTCAACTATTTGCGGTGCAATACAAACATTGTCGCACAATGGGGCAAGGTATTTTATTACCTTTATTGATTATTCTTCTAGAATGACCTTTGTTTACTTTATCAAAAATAAATCATGTGCATTAGAGATGTTTAAGGTCTTTAAAGCATTTGGTGAGAAGCTATCAGGAAAACCTTTGAAATGAATTAGATGTGATAATGTGGGTGAATATACCTCAAATGCTTTCAAAATTTTAGGAGAAAAAGAAGGTATCAAACTTGAGTATACTATTCCTTATTCAACGCAACAGAATGGTGTCGCTGAAAGAAGGAATATGACTCTTGTTGAAAGTGCTAGATGCATGCTTAAGAGTAGTGGATTATCTAATGTTTTTTGGGCTGAAGCAGTCTCCAGTGCAACATATATAGAAAATAGGTTGCCAATTGCTGCATTGCATAACAAGACACCTTATGGGGCATGGCATCAAATCAAGCCAAGTGTCAATTATTTAAGAATTTTTGGTTGCAAAGCATATGCACATATACATGATGAAGAAAGAAAGAAGATAGATGACAAAAGCAAGAAGTGTATAATGGCTGGATACAGTTTGAATTCGAAGGGATATCGAAATTATGATCCTATAACACATGAAATTCCAGTCAAAAGAGACATCATTTTTGACGAAAATTCAGTTTTGCACAAATCAACAAAGATGGAAAATGATAAGGATTCAGAAAAAAAGGCCTTACGATTTCGGATCTAATGAAGAATCCAAGGATGAGAATTCTACTCCAAGTAAGACCATTACAAGTCATTTGAGCCACATAGCCCATAGGTGATGAACAAGGAGATGAACCAATCAAAAGTCATCTGAATTATATGCACTTAGTATAGAGGTTGATGAACCAATCGGTGTTCAAGAAGCACTTAAAAGTATTTATGCGGTAGATTGGAGGCAAGCAATGAATGCTGAATATGAATCACTCATAAAAATCGAGACATGGGAACTCACGATTCTTCTACCCGGAAGGAGAGTGGTTGGATGCAAGTGGTTATACAAGCAAAAGTACAAGTCCGATAGGTCGATAGACCGCTACAAGGCTTGATTGGTGGCAAAAGGATACACCCAAAATGCATGTTTGGATTATCACGACACCTTTTCTCCTATAGTCAAGATAACATGAATCAAAATTATTTCAGCAATGGCAGCAACCTTGGATCTTCATGTACATCAGCTAGATATAAAAACTAGATTTTTAAATGGATTCTTAAAAGAAGAAGTTTATATGTTGATTACACCATCATTATGAGTAATGCTTTTAAGATATTAGGCATGTTTAAGTCTCAAATAGTTGGAGAATTTAAGATGAATGATCACAGTGAGATTCATTATTGCTTGGGCATTCAAATTTTAAGAGACAGGGAGAAGAGAAAAATCCATCTTAGCCAAGAGAGGTACATTAGAAACATTGTCAAGAAATTTGGGATAGAAAATTGCAAGCCAACAAGTACTCCAATGGAAGTAGGAAACAAACTTTCACTGGACATGTGTCCCAAAACACAAGAAGAAGAAAGTTATATGATTATGGTTCCATATCAAAATGTTCTTGGGAGCCAAATGTATGCAATTGTTTCTAGTAGACCTAATATTGCACATATTGTAAGTATTGTGAGCAAATATTCCGGTAATCCGGACCGCAACATTAGGCATCGTTAAAAGAATTTTTAGATATCTACAAGGAACAACTAAACATGGAAAAAGATTGAGTTAGAGTTTAGAAAATTCTCTCTGCAACTTATTGGGTATTGTGATGTAGATTGGGTAGGGAATGTTGATAGTAAAAGATCAACTCCGGTGGTTACGTTTAATCCTTGGTGGAGGTGCGGTTTCATTGGTAAGTAAAAACAACGATTTGTTTCTCTCTAGTGCGAAGTAGAATATATAAGCAGCATGTCAAGATGAAAAATAATTGATTTGGTTGAGAAGATTGTTGCAGGACATCGAGGTTACTCAATCCCAACCAACAATATTAAAGTGTGACATCCAGAGTTGCATAGCTATGACGAAGAATTCGAAGTATCATGGGAGAGTTAAACATATAGGGATACAATACCATTTCATCCATGAACAATTTGAGAACAACACTATCAAAATGGAGTACTGTGTAACTGAGATGATGATGGTGGATGCATTGACAAAGGAATTACCAAGAAATAATTTTGAGTTTTGCAAATAAGGATTTGATATGATACAAGCTGGTTGAAAAATATTTGTCTAAGTGGGAGTGTTAGACATGTAGAAATTATAGCCTAATATTTAGGTATTTTGTAGTTAGCATTTGGAATTTTGTATCTAGCATTTAGGGAAGTTATTTTGTAATTGAAAACACATTAGCTGATATGTGTATGTGTTGGAATATGTTTTCCATCTATAAGATGAAGAGTAGAGATAGTGTAGTTTGAGTTTGAGTTTGAATAAGACTTTGTTTATTGTTATTCTATAAAGATTCTATTCTCTCGATTTAGCATAGAAAGCAAATAAGAATAAGAAATAGATCAAAACATGTAGTTACATTTATGTGTTCTATTTAAGAGCGCTAATAATTTTCATGGTATCGAGTAGTGTTGGTGAAGCTGCTGCTTTGTAGAAAAGTATCGATGTTTAAAGACAGAGATATGGCCACATTTGCTGCAGGAGATCCTCACAGGATGGTAGAACAATTTAATGGCATTGGATTTAATCTCTGGAAGCTTTGAATAAAGATGTTGATGCGAGAAAAAGGATATACTCAATATAGTTGAATAGACTAAGACTAAACTCACCGGGATGTAGATTTGATTAGTAAGTGGGAGTCAAAGGAAGCTAGGGCTCATTCCTATATACTTTTAAGTTTGAGTGATAATGTGCTTTTACATGTAAGCGAGGATAAATTAGCAAAGGAAGGTTGGGATCAATTAATCAAGTTATATGAGTCAAATGATGTTAGCACAAGATTATATCTTAGAAGAATATTTTTTCAGTTAAAGATGTAGGAAACAAAAAAATATTAGATTTCAAAAATCAGTTTAAATCTCTCAAAAATCAATTGGCAGCATGTGGATCAGTGATTGCAGAGGAATATGTTGTTATGTCGCTTCTTGGGAGTTTTCTAGAATCCTATTCTAGACTCGGTAGTAGTGGAAATCACCCAATCCAATTTTCATTTGACAAAAGTGATAGCAACACTACTTCAAGAAGAAATTAGAAGGAAGGATGGGGGCATGAATGATGAGAATCCTACGACACTTTTTCAATAGTATATAAGGAAAAGCAAAAAGGAAGAGTAACAAAAAATCTCATCCCTACCAGTCCAATGTCTCAAAGAATAGTAAAGACCAAAGGAGGAGAAAAATAAGGGAAATTTCTTTCATTATGGAACCCCTGGGCATTTTAAGAAACAATGCTTTGAAAGTGGTTAGCATGAGTGGAAGTCGTAAAGAAAATGAAGGTTCTTTGAAGCTAACATGACCTCAAGCAATGACCAAGAAAATTTGTTTACGGTTGTCACAACCCCAAGTTCTGATGTTTCTAATTGTTGGTATTTAGATTCAGGAGAAACTCAGCATATGACACCTTAGAGAAGTTGGTTTATGGCATATACATAAGCACCCAAGTGTAAGAGGCGATAATCTTGGAGATGATAGCAAATGTGAAATGATTAGAATTAGAGATATTCCATTGCAAATCCCAGATGGTGGATACAAGAAAATTGAGAATGTATGGTATGTACCTGCTCTATTAAAAAGTCTTTTATCAGTGAGAAAAACTACCAATGCTGGCATAATTGTACAATTTGACAACAAGAAATGTGTCCTCAAGGATGTTGAAGGTGTAATTTTTGCTACGGGAATCAAAGATGGCAATTTGTACAAGTTATGTGCAACAGTACCTAATGTCGTGTTAACAACAACAAATAATGAAATATCTGATTCACTTCTTTGCCATCATAGATTTAGACATGCAAATCCTCATTCGCTTCGAATATTAAAATCAAAGCAGCTTGTGGAATATTTTAATTTACATCTACCAATTGAGTCGGGAGTGTGTGAAGGCTATTGTTTAGGAAGGAAACATAGATTCCCCTTCCCAAATAAAGGAGGAACACGGGCTAAGGAAAAATGGAACTTGTACATTCGGATGTTTGTGTTGCAATGCAAACAATGTCACACAATGGGGTAAGTTATTTTATTAGCTTTATTGATGATTCGTATAGAACGAGCTTTGTTTACTTTATCAAAAATAAATCATGTGCATTAGAGATGTTGAAGGTTTTAAAGCATTTGGTGAGAAGTCTGTCGGAAAACCTTTGATATGACTCGAGATGTGATAATGGGGGTGAATATACCTCAAATTCTTTCAAAATTTTATGTGCAAAAGAACGCATCAAACTTGAGTATATTATTCCTTATTCACTACAATAGAATGGTGTCCCTGAAAGAAGGAATAGGACTCTTGTTGGAAGTGATAAATGCATGCTTAAGAGTAGTGGATTATCTAATGTTTTTTGGGCTGAAGCAGTCTCCAGTGCAACATATATAGAAAACAGGTTGCCAACTACTACATTGCATAATAAGATGCCTTATGAGGCATGACATGAAAGTAAGCCAAGTGTCAATGATTTAAGAAATTTTGGTTGCTTTGAGCATATGCACATATACAGATGAAAAAGAAAGAAGGTAGATGAAAAAAGCAAGAAGTGTATAATGGTTGGATATAGTTTGAATTCGAAGGTATATCGAATTTATGATCCTATAACACATGAGATTCTAGTTAGAAGAGACGTCATTTTTGAATAAAATTCAGTTTTGCACAAATCAATAGAGATGGAAAATGATAAGGATTCAGAAAAAGGTCTTATGAATTTGGATCTCGATGAAGAATCCAAGGATGAGAATTTTACTCCAGTAAGACCATTACAATTTGTAGCCACACATCCCATACAAGATGAACAAGGAGAGCAGAAACTTTGTAGATCAACAAGACTAAGGAAACTCACTCAAAAGGCATCCGAATCATATGGACTTAGTGTAGAGGTTGATGAACCACTCAAAGTGTTCAAGAAGCACTTGAAATTCTTTATGATGTAGATTGGAGGCAAGCAATGAACGCTGAATATGAATCGCTCATAAAACATTAGACATGGGTACTCACGATTCTTCCACCGGAAGGAGAGTGGTTGGATGCAAGTGGTTATTCAAACAAAAGTACAAGTCGATGGGTCGATAGATTGCTACAAGGCTCGATTGGTGGCAAAATGATACACCCAAAATGAAGGTTTGGATTATCATGACACCTTTCCTCCTATAGTGAGGATATCATCCATCAAAAATTCATTAGCAGATGGCAAGTAACCTTGGATCTTCATGTACATTAGGTAGATATAAAAAATACATTTTTAAATGGATTCTTAAAAGAAGAATTTTATGTGTTGATGACACCATCATTATGAGTAATTCTTTTAAGATGTTTGGCATGTTTAAGTCTTTATTAGCTGCAGAATTTGAGATGACCAATCATGGTGAGATTCATTATTGCTTGGGCATTCAAATTTTAAGAGATAGGGGGAAGAGAAAAATCCATCTTAGCTAAGAGAGGTACATTAGGAACATTCTCAAGAAATTTGGGATGGAAAATAGCAAGCCGGTAAGTACTCCAATGGATGTAGTAAAGAAACTTTCACTTTGGACATGTGTCCCAAAACACAAGAAGAAGAAATTTATAGGAGTATGGTTCCATATCAAAATGTTGGTGGGAGCCTAATGTATGCAATGGTTTCTAGCAGACCTTAAATTGCACATGTTGTAAGTATCGTGAGCCAATATTCTAGAAATCCTGGACCACAACATTAGGCAGCAGTTAAAATAATTTTTTTATATTTACAAGGAACAACTAAACATGGAATAATATTCAGTTGGAGTTCAAAAAATTCTCTGGAACTTACTGGGTATTGTGATGTAGATTGGGTAGGGAACGTTGATAGTAAAAGATCAACTTTAGGGTTCTGTTTTATCCTTGGTGTAGGTGTAGTTTCATGGGCAAGTAAGAAACAACGATCTGTTTCTCTCTCCAGTGCAGAAGTAGAATATATAGCACCATGTCAAGCTATAAAAGAATTGATGTGGTTGAGAAGATTGTTGGAAGACATTGAGGTTACTCAATCCCAAACAACAATATTAAAGTGTGACATCCAAATTTTTATAGCCATGATGAATAATTCAAGTATCATGGGAGAGTTAAACATGTAGGGATACAATACCATTTCATCCGTGAACAAATTGATAACAACACTATCAAAATGAAGTAATCGCGGCAACCGAGATGATGGTGGCAGATGCATTGACAAAGGCATTACCAAGAAATAAGTATGAGTTTTGCAAAGAAGGATTCGATGTGATACAAGATGGTTGAAAAATATTTGGCTAAGTGGGAGTGTTAAACATGCGAAATAATAGCGAGTAATATTTAGGCATTTTATTTTTAGCATTTAGGATTCTGTAACTAGCATTTAGGGAAGTAATTTTTAATTGACAACACATTAGATGATATATGTGTGTCTTGGGATAGGTTTTCCATCGAAGGATGAAGAGTAGAGATAGGGTAGTGTGAGTTTGAGTTTGAATAAGACTTTGTTTATTGTTATTCTATAAAGATTGTATTCTCTCGATTTAGCGAGAACATAGGCAAATAATAATAAGAAATAGATCAAAACTTGTAGTTGCATTTTTGTGTTCTGATTAAGAGTGATAATAATTTTCATGGTATCGAGTAGTGTTGGTGAAGTGCTCGCAGAGAAGTATCAAAAGTTTAAAGACAGAGATATGGCCACATTTGTTGTAAGAAATCGTCACAAGATGGTAGAACGATTTGATGGCATTGGATTTAATTTTTGGAATCTCGGAATGAAGATGTTGTTCTTTGAGCAAGGATCTACTCAATATAGTTTGAAGGGAATGAGACTAAACCCACCCAGGATGTAGATCTAATTAGTAAGTAGGACTAAGAACCCAATCCAATTGGGATTTTACAAAATTAATAAGCAGCACTACTTCAATAAGAAATCGAAGGAAGGATGAGGGCATGAATGATGAGAATCCTATAGCACTTTTTCAAAGAGTAGAATGTAAGGGCACAAAAAAGGAAGAGTGACAAAAACCTCATCCCTCCCCCAAAGTTGTCTCAAAGAATGGTAAAGACACAAAGGAGGAGAAAAATAGGGAAATTTCTTTCACTTTGTGGAGCTCTTGGGAATTTTAAGAAACAATTCGAAAGTGGTTAGCATTCATAGAAAAGGTAAAGAAAAGGAAGGTTGCAGAAGATAACATGACCTAAGAAATGACCAAGAAAAATTGTTTACGGTTGTTACAACCCCGAGTTCGATGTTTCTAATTCTTGGTATTTAGATTCGGGAGCAACTCAAGATATGACACCGAAGAGAAGTTGGTTTATGGCATTTATAGAAGCACCCTAAGAGTAAGACCGTACGTACCCAAAATTGTAAGGTACTGTACTACCAGAACAACGTGACAAGTTCCCCAATGATGATACAGGTCTCCTCGCAAGGTGTTCGGGATCCAAAAATCCCTCGGAGTATGTGTTAACATCCCGCATGCCCCGCTTAGCCCCGCGTCCTTTGTTTTCCCCTCTTTCCCTCTTTTTTTGGCCTTTTGATCTTCAGTGACGAAACCGCCGCCCGATCAGGGTGGCGGTCCTGTAACCGCCGCCCTGCTCAGAGCGGCGGTCCTACACGCATTTTCCAGAAAGCATTTTGACGCGACTCACGTAAAAGATCAACGTTTCACCAGCTTTCCTTGCCGACTTGGGCATGCATTTATGTTTTTGGTCCCCTGGAATAGTGTTTGGCCATTGTTTATGGTTTTTAGAGTTCAGTTTGGTTTTGATCTTTGGGTGAATGAAAGCTATAAATAAATGGTTTGTGCACAAACAAAAGGCCGATCTTTTGCTCTCATCCTCTCATTTTCCATAGTTCAGTTTATCATTTTGCTTAGAGGCCATAGTTTCAGTTCATTTGCAGGCTTAGTTAGTATTGTGCAGCTGTTGGTAAGCCACATATCCACCTTGTGCAAGTGCTGTCTGCCAGGTCTGCCCCTCATTCACTTTCAAGCTCTCATTTTCATAGTTCAGTCTTTTGTTCTGTTTAGAGCCATAGTTTCAATTCTTTGCATGCTTATTTAGCATTGTCCAGCTGTTGGTAAGCCACATATCCAGCTTGTGCAAACAGTGTTGTTGTTTTATCCATTCCATTGAAGTAGAATAGCTTAGGAAGCCATTAAAGTTGCAGGTTTTGCTCTTCAAATAGGGTAGTTTCAGGTTCTGGTCACTTTATGTTGCATGACTCGCAAAGTAAAATCCTGCTAGGAATTGCATAAGCCAAGCTCTGTACTCTTGCGCTATCCCTCTCCTACTCGCATTTTCGGTCTGCATTCTGAGCTGTCCTTGTCCCAATATCTATTTCTGTCGATGTTGGCATTACACGCTTTTCTGGATCCATGTGAACACGAAAGAACGAGGAGATCATACTGAGGGGACAAGATCACATACACCATCGGATTCGCCACTATTCTGCGTAATCCAGGTTCTAGCTTTCAAAGTTCTAGTTAGAATCATATCAAATAAGGTAGTTAATTGTTTCATTTCAGTAATTTCTATTCTCGATATTGCCAGGGAAGCTGTGAGGATTGATAGTTTCTAAGAAACTATGATTCATTCCTCACTTCTGAGGTAGGATCGAGAATCTTGCAGATAGACTAGGAAAGTTATTGCATTGTTTAGAATAAATCTATAAATCACACAGACAAATAACTACACTCGGTTATTTTGTTTGTTTTAAGTTGTTATTCAGTTGTTATTTCTAGATACGTTTAAAAATAGCTGCTTTCCTTAAACTCTTAAAAGGTTAAATGCAAAAATAGAAGTTATATATGTTTTAGTTTTATTCCACGTAGTTAGAATTTGCTTTATTACAGTTAGATTTTGAATTTCACTTTGTATGACAATCACGGGACCTCGGGAGCCTAGGGAATACATATTTGAGCCAATCGTGCCTCAACCAAACCTCGTCACAGCAATAGTTGACATAGACCAAAATCTCAGAATACAAGTCTTCCAAACAACAACAGATTTACAACTGATTAGTTCTCAGTTAAGAGGATTAAATATAGAGGACGACCAAGCATACACGTTTTGGTCAAATCAACCAAATTACAGATTACCCTAGATAAACATTCACATGACTGTAGAAGGGCTCGAAAGAGAACAAACCTTTGGTTGTGATCCTTTGGTCCCACAGCCAGGTGCAGGAGACACTCTCACAGACATAGATACTAGTCTAAGGATCCAGGTTGCACGAACGCCTGTGAGATATTCTGAGAAAATCACACAGTTGTTGGTCCTAAACATAGAAGCTGAGAAAGCATATGATTACTGGATACTAGGAATCAGGACTTGATTTCGTATATGACCATAACAGAACCGCAACAACCAAGAGTCTACGGTTGTGACCCACAAGTCCCACAGCCTAACGAATCCATAAGTCAATCGGATATAAACATTGGCCTATGCACACTAGTATTCCAATCCACTCCACTTCCACCCATCATCATCGAACAATTGTCCTTACTAGATATAGCGGCTAACAAAGCTAGAGAATTCTGGACTAGGCCAGAGAATCATCCGTAGAGTCAATTGTTTCCACCATCCACCATATGACCTTATCTGGAGACATACACAAAACTATCCCAGGTCATTTCCCACGTATTCCACAACCCATAGATCGAATCACACTAGAGCTCGATATTGATTGGAGCCTTCGAGCAGTCATCCTTGCCGATCGATCTATCACACCAGTCTAGGTTAGAAGGGCCTTCTTTGCCTTAGATTCACAAATTCCACTAGTGCGTGTCGAAGACATTAGATTGCCTAACTAGTCTATCTGCATCCCATGAATATTCCATCCCCACCGGCTGTCTCGGCAGGACCTCGAGAGGTCGGGAACACGGAAGAGTTTCCTGTAGATTCCCACGCTCGCTTGTCGTTTCTCGCGTACAAAGACCATCAATCTTGGAGACGATAACAAATGTGAGATGATCAGAATTGGAGATATTCCATTGCAAATGCCGATGGTAGATACAAGAAAATACATAACATATGGTATGTACCGCTCTAGTAAAAATCTTTTATCAATGAGAAAAATTACCAATGCTAGCATAATTTTACAATTTGACAAGGAATGTGTCCTAAAGGATGTTGAAAGAGTAATTGTTGCTACGGGAATCAAGGATGGAAATCTATACAAATTATGTGTAGAAATACATGATCCGGGTGTTAACAACAACAAATAATTAAATATCGATTCAGTTCTTTGGCATCACAGATTCGAGACATGCAAATCGTCATTCGCTTTGAATATTAAAATCAAAGCAGCTTGTGGAAGATGTTAATTTGCATATACCAGTTGAGTTGGGAGTGTGTGAAGGCTGTTGTTTAGGAAAGAAAAATGGATTCCCTTCCCAAAGATAGGAGCAACATGAGCTAAGGAGAAAATGGAACTTGTACATTCAGATATTTGTGGTGTAATGCACATAATGTCACACAATGGGGTGAGGTATTTTATTACCTTTATTGATGATTCCTCTAGAATGACCTTTGTTTATTCTATCAAAACTAAATCATGTCCATTAGATATGTTTAAGGTTTTTAAAGCGTTTGGTGAGAATCAGTTAGGAAAACCTTTGAAATGACTCGAGATGTGATAATGTGGGTGAATATACCGCAAATTCTTTCAAAATTTTATGTGTAAAAGAAGGTATCAAACTTGAGTATAATGTTCCTTATTCACCACAACAAAATGGTGTCACCTGAAAGAAGGAATAGGAGTCTTGTGGAAAGTCCTAAATGTATCCTTAAGAGTAGTGAAATATCTAAATTTTTGGGCTGAAGTAGTCTCCAATGCAACATATATACGAAACAAAGTGACCAACTACTGCGTTGTATAAAAAGACACCTTATGAGGCATGGCATGGAAGCAATCCAAGTGTCAATTATTTAAGAATTTTTGGTTGCATAGCATATGCACATATACTAGATGAAGAAGGAAAGAAGCTATATGACAAAATCAAGAAGTGTATAATGGATGGATACAGTTTGAATTCAAAGGGATATCGAATTTATGATCCTATAACCCATGACATTCTAGTCAGAAGAGACGTCATTTTTGACAAAAATTCAGTTTTGCACAAATCAATAGAGATGGAAAATGTTAAGGATTTAGAAAAGGGGCCTTATGATTTTGGATCTGATGAAGAATTTGAGGATGAAAATTCTACTCCAACAAGACCATTATAAGTGCAGCCACCACATGACCCATAGGAGATGAACAAGGAGAGCAGTAGCTTCGTAGATAAAGAGGACTACAGAAACTAATTAAAAAGGCATCTGAATCATATGCACTTAGTGTAGAGGTTGGTGAACCACTCAGTTTTCAAGAAGCACTTCAAAGTATTTATGCAATAGATTGGAGGCAAGCAATGAACGTTGAATATGAATGGCTCATAAGAAATCAGACATGGGAACTCACAATTCTTCCACCTAGAAGGAGAGTGGTTGGATGCAAGTGGTTATTCAAAAAAAGTACAAGTTTGATGGGTCTATAGACCACTACAAGGCTTGATAGGTGGCAAAAGGATACACCCAAATTACAGGTTTGGATTATCATGACACCTTTTCTCCTGTAGTCAAGATAACATCCATCATAATTCTGTTAGGATTGGTAAAAATCTTGGATAGCTAGATATAAAAACTACATTTTTAAATGGATTCTTAAAAGAAGAAGTTTATATGGAACAACCAGAAGGCTACATACAAGAAGGAAAGGAGAAACTAGTATAAAAGCTTCAGAAAACATTGTATGGACTGAAACAGTCTTCAAGAGCAAGGTGTGAATGTATTGATGGGTTTCTCCAAAATGAAGGATATGTAAATTGCAATTTTGATTTTAATGTCTACATAAAGCATATTGGTGAGTCTCTAGTCATCTTAGCTATATATGTTGATGACACCATCATTATGATTAATGATTTGAAGATGTTAGGCATGTTTAAGTCTCAATTAGCTGCAGAATTTAAGATGACTAATCATGGTGAGATTCATTATTGCTTGGGCATTCAAATTTTAAGAGATAGGGAGAAGAGAAAAGTATATCTTACCCAAGAGAGGTATGTTAGGAACATTCTCAAGAAATTTGAGATGGAAAATTGCAAGCCAGCAAGTACTCCAATGGAAGTAGGAAACAAAATTTCACTTGGACATGTGTCCCAAAACACAAGAAGAAAGTTATATGAGTATGGTTCCAAATCAAAATGTTGTTGGGAGCCTAATGTATGCAATGGTTTCTAGCAGACCTGATATTGCCACTCAATATGGTCGTAGGATTTTTTTAAATTTATTTTAAGAAAACCACCTTTTAAAGAGAGGACCAAGCCCATTCCAACCATTCCCAAACAACAATAATATTTTCCAAAATGAAATGGCCTTTGAGAAAACTAGATTGTTCAGGTTGGTCAATGTTTGGGAGTAAAGAAGCCACCCGAAGAAGAAAACCCTTAGATATAATTTTATAAGAAACATGAAGAAGCTTAATGGGCCAACAGTTGGTTATAAAATTTGGGTTGTCATCCTTAGGGATGAAGTTGATATTACCTTTATTGATATAGTTCCAAAGATACTGCAATTGCAAGGTTTCCGATTAAACGTGTAAAATATCCATCCCAACAATGTGCCACATTGGCTTGTCAAATTCACATGGAAACCCATCCGATCCTTGTGATTTGTCATCAGCAAGATAGAGAAGGGAATTATGAAGTTCATCCATAGAAAGAGAAACATCATAATGTTTTCTATCATAGGGGCTAAGCTTACATGGAACTACTTTCATGCACTAGCACAAAGTTGTTGTGCTTTCAACAGAAGGCTCCTATGCTTGAAAGACCAGGGAATAATGGTCCACAAAAGTAGAAGAAATTTCTAGTAAAGTGTGATATGAGAGTGAGCTAGCTAGAAAAATTTTATTTTCTCCTTGACATTTTGTGCCCTGATAATTTTGAAGAAACCTTTTGAGGACCTATCACCGTCTTCAACCAGTGCAAGAGATCCTATATATCCGAGCTCCTTTTGTTGTATGTTGTTCAATAACCTTTAGCTAATGTCTATGCTTAGCAGTTCAAAACTGAATGGTGGTGTCAAACAGTTGGAACTCGAGAAATCAAGTAGTGCATTAGAACTTTAGTCGAGAGCTTCTTCAGCTTTCTTATAGACCCTTGCCATCTTTTTATAAAGTGGCAAAGAAGCTTGGCGAGTGCATTGAATGGTTTCATTCCACCAAGAAATACTGCGACAACATAGGAAGGACATGTTACCATATCCTGCAATTGGGCAATGTACGCCAAAACCCCTGGACTAATCAATAAAGAGGCATTATTATAAAAGTATATGCTTGGTGTTTTAAGAGAGGTACCATCCAATGTAAGCATGAAGGAAATCATACTATGATCTGATAAAATAATATTAGGCCATGTGGTGACAGGAGAGTGATCGTTGGAATCCAACTCAAAATCTGGGTGCTGAGATAACATGACACAATCAAACCATTTGAGGACACACGCCAAACCTTCTTGAAAATTGGACCAAGTAAAATAGTTTTGAGAAGAAAAGTCTTGTCACCTTTTATAAAGAGGGTCTTTAATGCCCCGCTTTTTTGAAATAAAACCATGCTTCGACTCTCCAACACACCATGGCATCAAAGCATAAGACCCAATTTATCATTGTGATGTCCCACCGTATTAAAGTCACCACATAATAACCATTATGCAAAAGGTGAATTATCTCCTAACCATCACCATAACTTCATTTTTCTCGGGGCATTATTAAAAGCATAAAGATTAAAAATACCAACAGAAAAACCATTATCATTAAAAAGAACCCAAACTGCCTTGTTGTCAAAATCTTTACCCGTGACAGAGAAATAGATACATAACCTTTGCGTTCTGAATGAGAGGAATAATAATGTATAAAATTATGTGCAATACATGATAAGGAAGCCTCAAGAAAAAAACAAGTAATCTTAACCTCTTGCAAACAAACAATATCAATATTACCAATAATTTGACAATAATTCTTCACAAAATATTTTCAAGAGGATTGTGTGAGACCTCTAACATTCCAAGAGAGATAATTCATGAAAATATAGACATGAAATATTCTTCTTCTTGTCCATCTTCCAGCATATCCTCCAAATTTAAAATGCCAAAGTGATTTGTGAGAAAACCATATTATTTTGAAGTAAGTGGTTCCATCGGGTTAGATTGGTGCTTATGCCCATTTGGTCTAATATTCACCAAAAAATCCTGAGAGGGACTATAGGGGAGACATTGTGAAGATGAATGAGAAACCATCTTCCTAGAATTCTGTTGAATAAGTGTTATTTGGCTTTGTATGGCATGGGTAGCTTGAACATACTTAGCAAGCACAAAAGTGGATGGTTGGCGAGATGAAGGCTACTTAGGAGGAGGTTGAGTAGACGCTGAGGTAGGCATACTCTCCACCTTTTTGTTAGCAACTTGGGTCCAACCTTTAGAATCATCTTCCCGCGAAACACACACATTTGGCACATTGGAAGGCTTACCATGTTGGGACAAAAGAAAATGACGAATAAAATAATTAGACACTTGATTACAAAAAGGTGTTGGGTTAGTTGAAATATACAACCTTCTAACTTCAATGTCAATGTGGCCTATAGATCATAAGCTTAATCAACCTCAACAAAAATCCGTTTGTGCAGGTGAGCATAAAAGAAATGGTCGTGCTCATGAAAAATCGAACGTCCAAGCAGACGGACAATATCATTCAAAAAAGCCCAGAGTTGCAATGGAAGATCTGGAAATTGAACCCAAATCGAAACTCAAAGAGAGACCTGGTTAGCAGGGTTGAAATAAAGGTTCCATTGTGATAAAACAAGCAGGTGTTTCCTATATACCAATAAGTGGAATGCTCAAGAAGAAGTTGAATTTTCGACGGGTAATGAAAAGTAAAAAATTAAATCATCTTGGTGAGGTTCCGACACCTATAACCTAGATGTTGTCAGACTACTAATGGGATGTAATCCAATTCGGAGATAAGACTCATATGAGAATATGACCACAGAAATAGGTAACCAAACATTTGTTATGATAAAACTACACAACATGATCAACAAAAGAAATATCAATAGTAATATCCGAGGGAGAGTCAAAAACATTACCTTGGCGTACACTTACGGGACCAATTTCCTCCCGCACTTGGGAGCCATCTTCACCATCATGTGGAACTGATTTTGCAAATAGTTTGTTTGCAGCCATTTAAAGGGTTGATGTTGCCCAAAATGGGAAAAATAAATGCCCAAAGTGCTGTGAAAAATGGAACTAAGAAAAGGAAAAGGATTGATAAGACCATGGTAAAAAAGGCTAACATGAGTGTAATCATGCGAGAAAACCCTAGCAGAGCCAATCCTCCCTATCACCTTCCACTCCTCCGTCAATGGCATGGACATCCTTTATCTAATTTAATGTTTATGTATTTTGTAAAATATTAAACATGAACATAGACTAACAATCACTTCAAAATGATGCAATGGATATGTAAAAGGATATGGGTGGAAAAAGTTAAAATCAATCAAGTGAAACATTATAAAAAAATAGAGTTGATGATGGAGGTTTGGATTGAAAAGATATTTAGGAATGGGAAAAATGTTTGGGGTGACTTTATGAAAAATATTAATTCTTAGAACCAAGTACATATTGACCACATTCTAAGTTTTGAATCATTTCAAGGAGAAGGGGGTGTGGTGCATTTATAATCGAGGTGACAAAATTTGAAGATATCTCATCAAGCAAGGACTCGTCAATCAATACTTCTAATGCCATTATTATTATTTTCAATAAAATCCCTTGTGATTTGAGAGAAGTTAGAACACACATAAATTATTAAAACTTTTTTATTAATACACCCGTAATTTATTTATTTTTCAATCACATTTTATATTATATATTATTCACGTAGATTATTTTACACTTTTATGACAATAATTATTATTGCACTTATTGAATACAATTAAACATGTTGAATTTACAATACAATATTTTTGTGCGGATAACTTGCCATATGAAAATTGTTTAAGGACCTAACAACAATTACAATACATGGAATTTAAGTTTATTCTACTTCAATTAAAACATATTATTTTTATAAACTAATATATGTTGAGAATTCTTTTAAAATCTATATGCAATCAAACTGTCATTTGTGGCCTTTCAAAATTATTAGTAAGAGTGAGGTATTATGAAGGGGCTCTCTATTTACACCATTATTAAATTATGTGAAATATATGAATTAGTTAATTAAGTACACAAAAAGATGTAATGGAAGCTATAAGAGATTATTCTTTTAAATTAAATTCCAACACTAACTATGTGATATTAGAACAGCACATTAATACTTGTAACTAAAGTATGAAAAATGTCAACGTAAAATTTATGACCCGCACAAAATAACCCATAGAAATTTCTTATTTGAAGTCTTGGAGAATACCACAAATTGAAAGGAAATGAGTCGATCGGTAATAACTATCGGTCGGTAGAATAATACTACTGACGACATCAAATTTTTCTTTTCCCGCATGAGGTAAAGGTGATTTGAATATAAAAATTGTCTATTATCTGTAAATGCTAGGAAAATCAACCCAAAAAATTAACTTTTATCAAAAAAATTTAGGTGAAATAGCAATCAATCTAAAAAATAAAAATTAGCCAAATTCAAATTTCAAAACCGCAAATATTCAAGAATAAACAAAGATTAAGAACTAAACTTTACACTAAAAATAGTCATGAACTTCAAACAAATGAGGATGAATGCACTTCAATATTTACAAAAAGATTTGGAATTTATGAGAGTGTGCACTACGAAAACAAAAAGATTTGAAAATAGTGATGCATCATTTTGGGAAATGTTCCTTGAAATTGAGCTAAGAATTAAGAATTGTATAGCTCTACTAGAACCATTTGTACTATCTTCAAATTACTATATTGTCTTAGACTTACTCAAATTATAGGTCATTATATTTTTAAGCATGCTCCTTCCTCGAAATGTTCTTCAAATTCAAATCCTAATTGTGCGTAATTTTGAAATCCTTCTAAGCATTCTAAACAAGATCTCAAACCCCAATGATGAATGAAAAACCCCACAAAAACCACTAGTTAGGTTTTGAGAACCAATGTGCACTAGTGACATTGGCACTAATCCGAAGAGGCCTCAAACCGGACATGTTGTTTTGGCCCTAACATGCGATATCTAAATGAATAAAACTATATTTGACAACTTCTTTGACAATTCTCAACAATTTGAATTTGTCACGTGCTTTAAAATACTCAGAGAAGGAATGTTTTAGTGCTTTTTGGCTGAGAGAGACTGTTGCATTTACCTAGTAAGAATATTTATAACTCTAGATATTTCTTTCATAATGATTCTCGATGTGTCTTTATGATTGTAAGTGAGCCTTTGGAGAATTTATAGGTGTTGGAATTAATCAGTATCCATGTACTAAAACATGATTTTCATGTTAACAAATGATGTAGTTTTAGCTTGCTTATCTAGGGTTCAAAAGGTAAATTACCAAAGAAAGGATGATATAGAGGGATTAAAGCACCCATCGTGAGAATTTGGAACCAAATGGAAGGTGGAGGATATGTTGATGAAAAATCATGCATATAGGTGAATATCGATATATAAACTCCTAACCAAACTATAAAAACATGAGCAAGGATCAAAAATATGTTAAATGAAGTTTACATCCTATAAGGTTCATTTAGTATATGGGTATTATTCATTGTACCCTTAAAATGTATCGAAATATTAGTGTCGAAGGATGAACATGCTAGACAAGAGACCATAGAACGTATTAAGTGGGAAAAGAAAGGTTGTGTTTATCATATAAAGCAACAACACATTGTCAAAACCAATATCATCGTAGAGTAATTTCTATATTTTACTTTCTGAGCTTACCTTGAAAAAAATATGCAACTAATAGGTCCTCCAATGCTACTTTCAACTGTCCGCCCCATTCATCATTCTTATTTTTCTTCTTACATGACCGTGTTGCTAAGCATTTAATGTTGTTGTGCTCTTGTTGATCTTGTGTTGGCTTCACCTTTTCAATTACCCCGTTAAGGAAAATCTCATTCTCAAATTTGATAGGTGGTTTGAATGATGACTTGATGTTGTTAGGACGTGACCAAAGAAGAGGGAACATCTACATAATAATAATTATTCCTTTGAATTGTAGATTCTTGCGATTATTAGTTTAGTCAAGATTGTATATAGGTCCTTGTTAATCTGATTAATAAGTAGTATTAAGTTGTAATAACAATAGTAATAATAATATTATTTTAATTATTGATCGACGATAACTTCATTATCGATCATCGATTCGTTATAAAATTTGTTTTTAATTATCGATAAGTGATTTTATTGTTTGATTGGTCACTTCATGGATTGAGCCTCGATTCACGCAAAGAGGAGGGTATCCTGTTGCGACATTGTGGTTGGTCCTTGTCTTGTGTTCATTTTCGAAACTCCTCTCTAGTTCCTCCTTGGTTGACCAGGCTTGCTTGCGTACTCATTTTATTTGTCATTTTAAAGGAGAAATAATATTTCTACCGGTGAGTCGACCAAGTCTCCTCTCGCGTATATAAATATATATATATATATATATATATATCTAAATTAATGAGAATTTTGGATGGTTTCACCCATGTTGGCCACTTTTGTTAACATCCCACCATTTCATGGAAATGCGTATTATTTTTTTTAGACTTTTTTGGTATGGAGGCACCACGCAAACCCCCCCTCCCAACCATCTTTTCTTCCTTGTGAGTTGCACACTTTAGTTTTATGTAATTCTGGTCAGTTGTGGAAGTGCATTGGAGGATGGGAACCTGCATTTCCATTAATTTTTGTAAGGAAAAGACGTTTTGTTCTTTGTTTTTGTCCTAATGCAAATTGGAGGATGGGAACCATTTGTTTTTTGTCTTTCTTCTCTAGCTGTCTTCCAATTAATTCTAACCTCCTGCCTTTATTGGCCCATGTTGCCTTCAATATTTTATTCACACCTTATTTTAGCCCACATTTGGGGGAAGGAAATGCACATTCAAGGAGTTTGAGTTCTTTTCTTTTTTGTATTTTATTGGTGGCTTGCTTATGCATACTAAGACACATTTTTTAATGGACTAGCAACTCAATTTTTGGATTGATGTCTCCTTGTTTCCTCCGGCTCATGGTTATAGCTTGCAAATGGTGCCTTGATGCGCAGTCGCATACTTATGGGTTTTCTTTTTATTCTTTCTCCTCATATTTTTTTCCTTAGACCTGAGTTTACTATTTTATCCTAGCCGCATGAGAAGAGATTAGTCTTTCCAAACTAGTTTGGGGAGAGTGAAGCCTTCGAAATCATTCTCGTCAATGCATTTTGCATAATAGTTCTCCCCCCGGGTGCATTTTTTTGTTTTTCTAGGACATTGGTCCGATTTCTTCTCCTTGTGCTCATTTGATGTCTCTATCCTGCTATGGCACCCCATTTTTTATGTAGTTTGGCCTTGTCCCTATCTTTCACGTGTGTGCTAGGCCTTTTCCATTAAACCCATCTTGTGCATACCGTAGTCTTGACAACCCTTGAGACCACTGTTCTTTCCATTCGATGTTGCTTGTAAACTGGAGCTCTCTGCTGGGCTAAGCATAGACGAGAATGGAGCTTGAGTTCCCAGCCGGTAGAAAAGGGGAGATGCGACCTGAAGATTGTTGCTGTTGGTCCGTGTGGTGTCTATGTGACTTGTCGAAGTTGGAGGAGAAGGCAAGAAATTTCTACACCTTGCTATTTTTAATTTATCGTGAAATCAAACCACCATTTTCTTGAATTGGTTGTCTTTTGGACGCCTTGTTGGGATATCTCTCCCTTCTTCTTGTTGTGTTCTTGTATCATATTTTATCATTACCATTATGTTAGTGGAAAGCATACATGTGTCCTCTCCTCTGAGTGTTATGTTTTTCTTGCTCGAGAGATAGACCTTGATTTTTATTTTATATGTATATATCTTCTTCTCTACGATAGAGTTTCAAGTTTATTATGTTGTTCTAGCTAGTTTTTCACTTCCATTAAAGTAAGCTTGTGATAACTACGAAGCTCATTCCTATCACTCAAGTTTGTCTATCCTTGTCGTTTTGTCATATGTTATTAAATCTCTCTCTCAAACCCCGTTGATAACCATTTCTACCTCGAGAAAGAAAGGTTTTAGGATCGGGTGATCAATGTCTTTGGGGCTACTGGGTTGGAGATTCGGTATTAAAAGTTTTAGAATGACTAAGTTTGTGTGTACGCGTTTAAAACCTCACATGTTTAGACTCCTACGTTATCTTCAATCTTGTCCCTAGGCTGTTAAATCCATCCTCAAGTAGTACCTGACCATCCCCATCATCTTGAACCGTAACTAGCTTTCTGGATCGGCTAAGTTCGATGTTTTAATTGTGCAAATCCAAGACTCTGCTATTACTAGAATTGTTTTGGTCTTATTCCTTTGGGAAGATTGTTGGTGGCATATTCTAGTTTTCTAACTTGTGTTTTTTATTCCTTTAATAATGTTAATGTTGGTAATTAAGACTGACAACTTTTATGCACATATTTACCTTAATGTTTTGTGATGGAAATTGCCTTGAATGTTATTAACCTTGGGGAAAACTAGTCTTGCAATCGATAGGTCTTTATGCATCTATATAGCAGAAGGTGTTGCTTTGATAATGAAACTTAGTGATTTATGTTTGTACCTATGTTTGAATGGTTAGTTAGGTTATCAAGGGTTGACTTAAAATATTGTTGTTTTGGAAAAGAGGTAATTTCTTTTAAATTAACCAAACTTTAGGATTATTGAGGAGGTTTATAAGTCCTTAGTGATATAAAATTTTGGACGACATTTTGCATACTCTTGTTTTATGGAACTTCCTTCTTCTCTCGAGTGTCATACTAATTTATAAGGGAATTGATCCTTCTTGAATGATTGGGGAATCTCTCGGGAGTTAATGGTCAAAACTAGTATACTTTTACCTTTGCTTAGAACTTTTTATGTTGTGTGGTGTCTGTGTATTAAATTTTAGTCTTATACTCTTTTCGATTACAAGATTAAAATCCTAATATTCTTGGCTTTTTATGTTAATATTTGAACCCCATGATTCCTCTTTTGTTGGGATGATCAACTCTTGTCTTTTAGAAATCTAATATTAAGCATATGCTTTGGGTATCTTTTGATAATTTTAGATGAATGACATGTATATAAAACTTCAATCTTGTTTCCTTTTAGATTGTTTATTTCATCTTATAGGGCAAGGGCCATTCTCGTACGATTGTTATACTATCGTTGCTTTTTTCATAATCAAGTACAAGGTCTTTCTTCTTTGATTGTACAAAGAGATTCTTTATTATAACTTGTGGTGTTGTTAGTGTTGATATATTTGACCGAATTCTTGTCATAAAGTGTTTCCTTTCATGGTATTATTAGATAATAGTTATGGTGGCTTTGTGTAGCCTTATCTTGCTGGGCCTCTCAAACCGACTCTTGTGGAAATTTTTTTGTAGATGGCTTATGCGAGTAGATGAGGGATAGACTTGTAAATTTTTCATCAACCTCGGTTGAGAAGTTTTTTTATGAATTATTTTTATGGTGTTCAATTATTGATAAGGTCTAGTGGAGATTTTAGAAAAGGGTCCGAGTCTTAGTATAATGTATTGTGGATTATGTCATCTTAACTTGGAAACCTTGGATTGTTTGGCTATCATGGAAAATTTAATTGGATTACCACTTTGTTGAGTGACCTTAATGGACTATCAAAATTCTAAGAATAGATTAGCGTTCCTTGGTCAATGTTAGTACTCTCTTGTTCCCTATGCATGGTTCCTTAAAGTTGGTATGTCCCTTTGGGTCTGTGTATTGTCTTTGGAAAGAATTAGTGTAACTTGGTGTTGATTTCATAACTGAGAATTGGTAAACTTTACCCTTGAGAATAAATGTTGAGTTAAATCTTGCTAAGACTTAGTAATAATGTGTTATAAGTAAAATAAAATGGGTTGGTTAATCCTTATAGAAGTTAAACTAAAATTTATATGCAAATAAATTAATGTAAAGGTGACCTACTGGAGAACACGTAATTCAATAAGTGATCTAAGATGAAGCTATCCTTTGTAATGTAAAAATTATATAACTTTGCTATCCCTAGTAAACTAGGTGAACACTATCCTTTTATGGTTAATTTAAATGATCTTTATAAGGGAAATCAATGGTTAGGGTTAGAATCTAATAAGAGTTAACAAGTATGGGAAAGTAGTTTTGAAACCACACAATCTATCTCTCAGCTATTTGAAGGTAAATTGTTTTCTATTGTTAAATAAATAAATAAATAAATAAAATCATCCAATGAAGCCTAAGTGAAACTCCGTAATAATTCTTGATAAATTCTCAAGCTTCAAATCCTTGTAATAACTAATGAGGTCTTTAAGATGTATTCAACTCAACCTTTTCTCGAACTTTTCCAAGGTGCTTTGTAATTTCCTCTTAAGTATGGTAAATGTGAACCCATATCAGAATAAGGGTATGAGTCAGTTTTAGTAGCGTAAGTGTGGATAGATGGCCTTGTGGAATTAAATTACCTTCTTTATTAAATAAATGAATTAAAGAAATAATTTCCATAATAGAGATGACTTTTGGCTAATTACTCTTCAAAGTGTATAAGAAAGAAACTTAGTTTGTAAGATGAATTGTATGAATCATATCCTCGACTTCCTTGAAAACGCAATTCAAGAATGTGTAGGATGTTTTATCAAAATAAAAAACCTTTAAGAATTGCTCACTGTGGTATGTCCTAACCGTAAGTGTGTTATGTGGTTGGACTTCTATGTCGTCTTGTAGAAAAAGTTAATTGTTCTTCATGGGAAAGTTTCCATGTTGTCTTTTTGGTCATCCTTGTATCAAGTTGTTCATGCAGAATTAGTTCAAACCTTAGTTACGACATGTTGTGACGTGTTTTTTGTCAAGAAAGTTAAAAAAAAATTTATCCTATAGTTTACTGTGTTGTTTAGTGTGTGTGGATTTTTTTGGGTCGTTACACAACCTGTTACCGTAAAGAAAAATTCAAAAAATATGCAAGGCTCACTGACTAAATGAATGGAAAAGAGTCCTAAATTTTATCAATAAAACCTACTAAACAAAGATCGATAAGTGACTGCATAGACTTCAAACATTTTAGTTTGACAATTTAAGTTATGATTTTTTGTGAATTTGTAAAATTTGCAGTGGGAGATTATAAAGTTTGTAATGGTGTGTTTTAGATGACTATCCCTTGCTCAAAATGTGGGGTTGGAGGCCTTCCCTATTGTTCAAGTTTCTTTTAGTTCATTGAATTTCCATTCTTATAATATTTCGTTTAATTTTTCATTTCTAATCTTAAAAATATGAAGTTCACAAGACATAAATGGAAAAATCTCCTAAATTTTCTCATTAACACTTATTTTAAAAAGTTACTACACAGACCTCACAAATATTTTTGGTTGATAAAATTGTGATTATTGTAAATTTCTAAAATTTACAATGGAAAAATATAAACTTTGGAAGTGTGCACATTAGATGAATAACCTTGCTTGAAAGGTGGGGTTTGTTAGTGTTGAAAGTCTTTCCTATTGTTCGAGTTTTAGTTAGTTTATTGACTTGCCATTCTTATAATTTTGTATTTAATTTTTCAGCTCTATTCCTTAAAACATAAGTAATTCATAAGATCAAGTGTATAGAAAATGACTCCTAAATTTTTCTTAATAACGCATCTTGAAAAATATACTTAATAGACCTCAGCCAAACTTGTTAGGGTCCCAACCATTTC